>CAHIKZ030004635.1:495000-790000 GCA_903632075.3 Acanthosepion pharaonis | reverse complement strand
AACCTTGTTGCACCATCCATTTACTCAAGCTCACTAGGTATGTTATGTGTTGTTTTCTGCTGTCCCTCTTGCTTTCAATCTTTCCTGTGAGTATCAGATTTTACAAGCCCTCTTTCCTCATTATGTGCCCTAGGAATTTCAACTGTTTCTGATGTTGAGTATAAGTTTCTTTTTTGTTTTTATTTTCTCTAAAACTTTGTTGTTGCTCACATATTCAGTCTATGGTATCCTCAGCATCCTTCTGTAGAACCACATTTCTGTTACTTCAAGTCCCTTTTGCACTCACTATCATACAGGAAGACAGATATCACGTAACAATTTAGTACTCTTTTCCTTTTTTCTAGTGAAGTTTTTCTATTTCTTATTACTCTGCTTAGCTTTTGGAATACATCTTTGGCTATCCCAATATGACTTCAGAAATCAGTATCTCTCTTTCTGTCCTCTGTTAAAACACTTCCTAGAAATATAAATATTTGTGCTTGTTTGATTTTGGTATCTCTGATTTTCAATTTGTTCTTTTGCTTCATCCTTTTGTTAACAACCATGCATTCTGTCTTCTTTCAGTTGATCGTTAATCATTTTTTATCAATGCTTATTAGTCATCTTTTACAAAATGTGACTCATTTCCAATTGAAAGCCTCTCAAATCACTTTTTAGCAGTACAGTCACTCGATTCATCTTCACCCAACACTACATATTCTCTTGACTGTTCTGTTGGGGATTAATTGAAGGAAAACTGTGTCAAAATTTTAAATTCTGTCATTATTTTCCCTAACAGGAAATTGTGGAGAGTCATTATCGACAATGTTCTGAAGAGACACAGCACATAGAAGAAGTAACTTTAGCCAAACAGAAATGGTAGAAGGTGATATTATAATAGTAGTGTAAGTAGTCTTCCTTCAGCTAACCAACAATTACAAATGCCTGACTTTTATCCACAAAAAACAAGAAATTGAAGAGGGCCATGACCAACTATATCCTGAAAGAAGATGACACAAATGGTGTTTTATCCAAGTGTTTAATCATTGTCATCAGTCCCTCGACTACTTCAATCATCAGTTGGACCTGAAGGTAGAAGAAACAGACAACCTCCTCCAGGCTGATCTGTTGGCGTTAGCTTTCAAAAGTTTTGGCATTGTCATCTCCATCTGCTCTTTGATGTTATTTAATCAGCTCTTGTGTCTACTTGTGTTGGCCTTCAACAGTGCCTTGCATGACAGTCTTGTAGAAGCCATGTGACATGACCAAACCATGCCATTTTTTTGATGCTTAATACTGGTGTGGAGAGATTGCTGTTGGCCCACAAAACTTTTGACCTTGCTCCATACATAGTTGTTGGTTTTGTGGCGGCTCTTTCTCAAGCATTTGTTTCCGAATGCCTTGATCCTTTATTCTGTCTCATACAGTAGTGTCCAAGTCTTGTGCCTATAGAAGAGAATAGAGATGACCCATGATTTGAAGAGCTAGAACATGGCCTGGAATCTGATGTTGCTCTTTCATTTCTTTTCCAGTCTGTCCTTTGTTACTGTAGTTGTCTGTGTATAGATTTCTGCATTGCAGGTGCCTTCTTTTGACAGGGTTGCTTCCAAGTATTTGAAGCTGGACACACTCTCTAGTAGTTTGTTATCCATAGTGACACTAGCACTTGTGATATTCAATGTTACTTTGGATTTCTCTGTGTTAAATTCCATTTTATATGTGCCATCTCTTTTAATGAGTTTGTTTAATATAAGTATGCAATTATCAGTCAGGTAATTTCAATGTCTGACAAAATAAATCTCTGTTCAATATGTCTTCCTTTATTTATAACATCAACAAGAGATAAGCTTATTCAGTTCATTTTCAGAGGATTTTATTTCCACTTGAACCTCAGTTTTTCTTCCCTCAGGAGGACTTTAATCATCAACTTTGTCAGGCATAAAATATTGAATTGTTAGCCTAATGGTTACCAGTTTACTCTTCTAACCACTAAACTATCATACAAAACAGAAGCTATCATGAACATTCACTTGAAAAATGCTCTAACAAAAAAACGTATGTTAATAATAAAAAAAAAAGAGAGATATTGTGAATGAACAAATAAATATAGCTTGGTAGGTAGAAAGGTAAGTAGGTGGGTAGACAGGTAGACAATTTTTTGTGCTCTTCAAACACTTTAGAAAAATATATGAGTACTATATATATATATATATATATATATATATATATATATATATATAGTACTATAAAGGACAGGAATGGTGACAGCTGAAATGAGGTTTGGGGATAATGACAATATGTGGCCTTTTTTTTTCTGTTTTTTTTTTTGTCTGGGACATTGATGAATCAAAGATAATTTTATTTCAAATAGCAGAACTGTGTGTGAGAGCAATAATTACAAAAGGGAAAAGTGTTATTCATTCTTATTCATTCGTTCATTCTTAGAAAGAGAATTGTAAGGAAGTAATTATGTTTCTATTTGTGGAGAAGGAAAAAGATTTGCCATAACCAAAATTAATAAAAACAAAATAAAAGAAACATAAATAATGAAAAATAAACAAACAATGCAAGGATGAAACAATGTTCCTAACTTCCCCAACCACCAAAATTATAAAAAAAATTATATGTAAAATGAAAGAAAAAAATATGTAATATTAAAATATATATATTAAAATATATGCGTGTGTGTGTGTGCAAAAGTTTCCAGTGCCTTTTTTCTTTGAAAACTAAACAGAACCTTTTTTTTTTTTTCCTTTTAATAAAAGAACAGGAAAATTTTTCACATGGCTACGATATTTATGGATATCAGTATGGAAAATGAAATTGGGCAATCTGAGTTCAAATCCCAACCTAGCCTGTTGCATTCACTTTCACACTGATACCCTTTAAATAACATGAATCCCTCTGTTGTCTCTCTAACTATGAATTCATTAGCAGGGTAGACTGGTCCTTTCACAATGGATGATGACCAGTAAGAGAAGAAAAAAACTCTGAATTCTAAGTAGTGGAAAAAACAACAGGAAACCACTCCACCATCTTTCCCAAGTAGGCATAACATTTAACAGATAAGAAATAAAAGGAATCTGTGGAGACCCATAATTGCTGATATACTGTAGCACTTAAAATAAACACACACACACATATTTTATATATATATATATATATATATATATATATATATATATATATAAGTAAATGGATTTATTTCCATCTACCATCCTGAATATTCAAGAAATCTTGTCAGAAAAATGTGTCCACCTGTATACCATAGGGAAAACTGTCATTTGTTAGATCTGACATGCCTTGACCTCTTGCCCACATTGGACCTCCTGATCAAACAATGCCAGAATACTGCCTTTGAACACATATTTTCTGATTTTCAAAATATACGTATCTGGTTCTGTTTCATATACTAACATAAAGAAAGACAATTTTTTAGAAAATCTGACATATTTTTAATTTATTTGTTTAAATATTATTTTTTAAATTGATACTTATATTTGAGTAGAAGCTGTGTTCATATTATTAAACAGTATATTTATTTATTTACATTTACGAGCCTGCAGTTAAGTTTTTAAATTCTTATAATTTTCTTCTTTTCTGGACATAAATTATGTAGAAATTGTCTGAGTGTTCTGTATATCTGAGTGTTTTCAACCATTATCTTTTAGCCCCTATCTAAGATTATTTTTATAACGGCTAAAATGTATAGGCAAAAGCACTTGGATGTACAGAACATTCAGACAATTTCTACATAATTTATGTCCAGAAAAAAAGAAAATTATTAGAACACAAGAAAAATGAAATAAAAAAAAATTAATTGCAGTACCTTGTCAGTCATTTTTAATGAAACTTGTATGAAAGAAGGATTGCTACTCTAATATTTCAATTTTATTTATATATATATATATATATATATATATACACACACACACACACAGACACACACGGTGTGACATGTAAATTGTCAGCCATTTTATATTTTTAATTTTGCACATGCATGTTGTTTGATTTTGTCGATTGCACAATATAGTAGGGTCAGTTGGGCACCATCTATGAGAAAAAGCACACCATGACACAATACACTCCACCAGAAATTTGAAAACACCATGCTCTACTGCTTGGCATTTGTATCGGAAGCTCCAATACAAACATTTCAGAATGTTTGGGTGTCAATCTGAGTACAGTGCAGAGGATTCAGAAAGAGTTGAATGAGTCTAATGGTGATTCTGAAGGTACAGCAGCTCAGAAATCTCACTCTGATCATTCTGATAGGAAAGGAACTCCTAAATTTGTTGGTGAGGGCCTCAGACTCAACACAGAAGCCTACATCAAGTGCCTTGAGGAGGTAATGCTTCCCTGGGTCAAGAGGGTGGCTGCTTGAAAGCCTTATGTCTGGCAATAGGACTTTGCACTATACCATACAAGCAAAAGAATCTTTCTGCAATCACATCACCCCTTACATCTGGCCTCCTCAGTATCCAGACTGCAACCCCGTTGATTATTATGTGTGGGGTGAGAGAACAACAAAACTCCTTGTAAAACTGAAGATGAACTAAAGACGATTATGGCAACATTCAGTAAATTGAACAAAGAGACTGTCCAGAAGAGTTACAGGAGATTCTGAAGTCGTCTGGAGGCTGTGGTTGAAGCCAATGGCAATTTCTTGAATAAATTTACTCTTTAGTATTTCAAAATATTTTTGTGTAATTTTGGTAAATATATCTGTTAAAATGAGATGTCAGTGTCATTTTCATCTTTGCATAATTTAGATGACAATTTATTCATCGCACCCTATATATATATATATATATATATAGATAATATTAGTGGAAAATATACATACATATGCAAAATATATATAAAAAATTCCCATACATGTATATTTTCAGAAAAAAAAAAAAATTTTCCAAGAGGAAGGATCCAGGTAGAACTCAATGTCTAGGACAGAGTAAGGATATAATAAAAAGGCTTAAACACTAATATTCCATGGTCATAATTTATTCCATTGGAATCGTAAATACGATCCAAATCATCAGACCTACAAATTCAAAATGAAAACAGAAAAAACCAACTCCGAAATCAAAACAGAATTTAGAGAAAGTGTAAGTATGAGGAGGAGGGACATGAAACCTTAACAGAGAGAATTTTTAGGAGATGTGGGGGATTTAAAAGAGGAGAGAAAGAAAGTCGACGGATGTCTAATGCATAAAGATACATTTCGTGGTGACATATACACACCATAGACAATTAGGATAGGAGGGGGGGAGAGAAGAGGTGGGGGAGAGAGATGGGACGAAGGAAAATAAAATTGTGTTTACTTAAAGGGCCGCTTTGTAATTGAGAAAATTAGTATCGACTACAGGTTAGAAATCAAATATAAATATATGAAGATGAATATAACGATTGTCTAATTTAGCAAGGACCAAATATTTCTATGTTCAAAAACACATACTAATACACACAAAAAAACATATACAAGTAGGTACATACACTTAGGCATGTACTCACACACACACACCCAGACATACGTGTACATACACATACATATATATATATATATATATATATATATAAAAGACCTAAAAATATATTCACATATCCACACATACACATATTCATCTATATTCATATACACACACTTTTCACATACATATACACGCATACATATGCCCCCATGCATATATTCATACATACATACTTATACATACACATACACATACATATACATACACATATACATATATATACATATACCCATACATACACGCACATACATATACACACACATATATATATATATATATACACATGCAAATACATACACACCCTTACACATGTATATATATACACATGCAATATATATATATATATATATATATATATATATATATATATATATATATATGAACCTAGTGATTCAGACAAACCTACCTAGGTTTCACCTAAACGGATCGTCAGGGAAAGTTGGCTTTCATGTTTGTAGCTCTTTCTTTTTTTAAAACCTTTTTTTCCCTCGAGATTGATTTGATTATTGGCAAGTCAAAAATACGAGGGTTTTTCAAAATGAGTATAGTTATCTATATTTGTGTGTATATATATATATATATATATATATACATACATGTTTCATTAAATAATATAGACAAGCGTTGTCTATTTTATGTAAATTCTTTTCATAATGTCTGATAAGCTTAATAACATCATTAAACGAAGAAAGAAAATCACAATATTGATACATATTTTTTAATCCAATCTAAGCTTTTGGCTTACATAAGCCATTATCAAAGATGTCAATTACTGTACAACATATTAAGCAATATATGGACAAGACAGTGATGATAGTCTGTGATTGTTTACATGGATTATATCCTAGCAATGATAAACACATGCATATAAGACGCTAGAAGCGAAAATTGCACCGAAGCTCATGACGTCACACATGACCACGCGAGAGTGAATTTGAGAAGTATTAAGTATACAAAGCCGTTGATATAAATCAATGGTTTCTGTTACCAATTATAGACATTTAAGGATATTTTTAGAGATCCCATAGTTGATTTTGTTTAGGTTAGGTTTCAACTGTTTGATGTATATTGCTTCAAGGATTTTTAGTTTTTGTCTATTGTTTTCATGTTGAAGTATAATTGTGTTTTCGACAAGGATTTTACAGAATTGTGTGTGCGGCCAGGCATGTTGTTTTAAATGCCTAAAAATGTTAGAGTTTTCATTCAAATGTAGTGTCAAATATTAAACAGAAAAATTATTTTTTGATATCAGAATTTAATGTACATTATTTACACTATTTATATGTGGCTTATTGTCCTTATCTTTGTTATTGTTATCACAATGTTTCCACCATTGTGCCCTCTGGCCTTCATCAGGTATTTATTGATCTAGGTAACCTATAGGTAATACTGAACTGAACTCCTTATTTAATCTACAGGAATAGACTGTTCTCCTTCTACTGCCTATATTTAGAATATCTTGCCTGCTTTTTATTTTTAGTACATCTCAGTTATTGCTTGTCCTGTCTCACAATTACTATGTCCCCAAAATTCATGAACCATCACCTTAATCAATGAGTCTATTGTCCTATAGGACAATTCTCTGAGCAAAATTTGGAGCCTTAAAGCCAACTTATTAAAAATGACTAGACATGGGTAGTGGAAAGAGAACAGTACCCCCTCCCCCCCAAAGTAGATTAAATAAAGAGTTGAGTTAGCAATTCCCTCAGACACCTGATTAAAGGCTGGAGGGCACAGTGGTCAAAACTTTGTGATAACAACAACAAAGATGAGGACAATAGTCTTCATGTAAATAGTGTAATAATAATTCTACATCCCAGAAATTCAAACAGGAAATAATAATACACATTGCACTTATTTTTGCCTGAGGCAAATTGTGATATGACATATCTATTTAAAGAATTTCAATCATTATGTGATTTTATGGCTGACACATCTCTATGAGTTGTTAAACCATTGAGGAATGGGTGTTTTTATCATGTCACCATTTCTAGATAGATAGCCAACCGAGGTTGAAGAGTTTTTATTTGTCCATCTTTTGTGGACTTGTCATTACATATTGGTCACTGCCAACAATGACATTAAAATAGTTAACCAATTTCACTCATCTTTGTGAGTGGCTTGGCTGCTGGAAGATGGCTGTTTTTATCAAGTCACCATATCTAGAGGCTAAAGAACTTTTATCTGCTCGTTGAGGACACCTGACCTTATTACTCACACAACCATTGAAGGCTACCAAACAGTTTCACTCACAAGGTTTGGGTTGACCCATAGTGTGGTTTTTAGGCACTTCTCAATGATGCCACATACTGGGATTATCTCCTCACACCTATATTATCAAGAAATCACCTCCTTAATTAATTTTGGCCAGTGGCCACTTCACATTAAAATACTGGCTCCTGTATGATCACTGAAGTTAAGCATTGTCAGGCCTGGTCAGTACCTTACTGGGTGACCACTGAGGAATACCTGGCACTGTCAGCTTGGATGTGCAGATGGTCTAATGGATAACAATTCGTAATTGTTAATCAGAGAATTGTTAAACCATGTTTCAATTCTTGTTAGCTTCACTATATTCACTCATACACAAATACCCTTGGGAAAGATATGAATCCACCTCTTCTCCCCACCAGCTATAGGTTAATTAGTAAGACTTGTATCACTAAACCATTATTATCTAAAAAAAAAAAATCCTAAAATCTAAGAATATTTTCTGGCTTTAAATATCCTGCAAAAACGTTGATAATCCATAGAAAATGAATGAATGTCCAAATATATCCATCAACAATAATTAGATTTAAACTTGGCATTCATGTTTGGAACACCAATGTGCTTAATGACTTTGATCAAAATAAATATCAAGTAACTACATTGAATCTATAGCTTATCTACCGCAAGGAAAGTTGGTTCTCTGTGTCACACCAGAAGGTTTTTCTCGTCTGAGTCCAGCCTTCAAATCTACAAATCAACCATTTGTCCTGGCATGGAATACTGCTGCCATATATGGTCTGGTGCTTCTGCTGCTCATCTCAAGGTCCTTGACAAAATCTAAAGATGGATATGCAACATGATTGGTCCTGATCTGGCATCCCATCTACAGTCACTTTCTCATGGGTGTGCTGTGGCTTCCCTTTATCTTTTCTACAAGTATTTTCATGGCAACTACTCCAATGAGCTACTTTCACTGGTTCCCAAACTGCATGAATTTAAGTGTGCTACTAGGTTGGCATCTTGGTCCCACCCTTTCACTTGCGAAACGACTAAATGTAGCCATCTCTTCTATTCCAACTGCTTCTTATCTTGCAGACCCCGTCAGTGGAACTCCCTTCCTATCACTTACTTCCCTGATATAATCTTCAAATGTTCAAATGTGATGTCAATCAACATCTTCTGATGCCTTGACCTTGACCCCTGTCCTTCTCTTTATCCTTTTCCTAAACACCTTTCTTTACTCTTACTCTCACTCTCTGTAACCCTTTGCATCCTAGTGGCACTCATGCATTGCTTGGGGTGATTTGCTTTAAAAAAATTAAAAAAAGAAAAAGTAAAATGTTTTCTGGATTTCTTGTTTATTTTTATTAGCTCAGGAAAAAAAAACTTCAAAAGACTCAAATATTTTCTATGACATGAAACTTCCACTCATGATTTGATCCTCAGTAAGATTTAGAAGTGTATATCTACAATAGTAATGAGTAGATCTTCAATAGTAATAAATGCACTTGACATGGTGGCCCAAAAGTTGGTGATGAGAGATTGTCTCCTGTACAATTTTAGTCTCAAGAGAAAAATAGAAACAACCTGTAAAATGTATAAATCACATGAATAAAAATAATAAAACAACAGATGTCATATGTTTTCATTAGTTCCTGACCATTGACAATCCCTATTTTCATGACTTTTTCCATTTTCAAAATGCAAACTGATTTTCAAAATTTCCTAAGACAAATTTGAGATTAAAAATTGCCAATTTTGGTACTTTATCCTCAAATTGTTTTTGGTCATTGCCAGAAAAGTTCAGAGAGTGATGGAGTAGAAGTAAAGAAAGTGGGCAGTGCCTTAAAACAAAATGAAGCCTTGCATAAATCTATCAGATTCTGGTGTTAGTAGTAAGAAACAATAAAAATATTTAACTTCTTGGGGATGTGTATTTATATTTAGTGCAACTTGTCATAGATAAAATTATTTCAGGTTGGCTATCATATGAGGAAATCTGTTAGCCTCAGAGACTGGTTTGAAGAAGCTTCTATAGTCATTCCTAGTGATTATTCTGAATGACTGAACACTGCTTTTCCCTTGTATTGATTAAAGAAAATGACTCAGACCAAGTCCAGACAAAATACTAGTAAAATAGTCTTTAGGAATGTTTCAGTTGGATGGAAAATGTTTGTAATTCTTGTCAATTATTTTATTATCTGTTCGAATGTACTGTGTTGATCTTATGTCTTTTTAAATTGCTTTTCTCATCTGATTTTCAATTTTTGAAAAAGAACAATTGTAACGCGATCAACTGCCTGAATTTACTGCATCAGTTGAAATATAATTATTAGAATGAATGAATATTTTAATATATTCATTTTATAAATAATTCAAATACATTTGTATAAAAAATATTTTTCAGTACATCTTTGTGCTTTTACTATTTACTGTGTCACTCTATATGTAATCATGAGAATGTATAAAAACTTCAACATATTTGTTTAATAAATAATTGTAATGCATTCTTATAGTAAAATAATTTCCAATGAATTTCTATATATGCTTTCAGTATTTGCTATGCCATTCTTTTTGTAACCCTTAGAATGACTAAAACTTTTGACCAACCTCTTTCGTAAATCCTACCCATGGTATTTGATATAAACAGCTCATTTTTTTTTTTTATAAAGAATCTAACTAGAATGAATGATGAAAATCAGTCTTATTTGTTTTGATAGTAAACATCAATTGAATGCCTTCTTGTCAAGGAATGGTTAACAAGTTGGTCATTGTAGACCATTGCATTAAGACTATAGTGATATGAATCTACACAGAGAGCTCATCACTTGCAGCCTTGTACCATATTGAAATAAACTAAATAAATCTCATTATGTGCAGCTTAATCAAAACAAAAAAAAATCCTTGTATTATTATTCATTTTGATTGAATGATAATTTCCTTCATCTAAATAGATTTTCTTTTTTCTGCTTTATGTCAATTGCCATTCACGTGAATACAATAATAATATTTTTCATATGAAATGAATTATTATATTTGTGTGGACAATATATGACATTTTTTATTTTCTAGCAGACATGACGTCAATAAACAGAATCAATGAAATAAACTCCAATCCTTTTGCCAACTTGGTGCTTATTTAAAAAAAAATACTTTCCTTATATGAAGCATACAAGTCGAATAGCATGAACTTGTTGGGATGTGAAATATAAGAAAAGAAAAGAAGATGAGAAATGCATTTTTCTCTTTAAGAAGGAAAATACATCTTAGTTGATTTTTATAGCAAGAGAATTAAGAAACAGGAAGAAATGATTTACTTACGACACATCAACATGTATGACAAAATCCTGAAGTAACGAGTAGCACAATATTTATTAACATAGAAAATGAAATTGGCACAGAGATTTCAAATTCCAGCTGAGGTAGTTTATATCCATTTTCTATTCATACTCTTGAATCCATTTCTTTTACCCCCAGTATGGGTAAAATAACATGACAGACTTGCTAGGGCAACCAATCTAAGAAAAGAAAAACTTTGAATTCCACCTGGTTGGTGTAAAGCAATCAACTTTACCTCATAAAACCCTGTTACCGAATCTGCAGCAGTATCATCTTACCTGGTGTCATTGTGACCCTCTGCTTAAGGTGGAGTCTACAAGATTCAAAAAGAAGAATTACAAAATTCTAATTACTTGATACATTGAGTAATCAAAAGAAATATTCTGAAATTGCTCAGTTTCTAAAAGATTCTTGTTTTCTCTTAGAGAATGTCTCCCACTCAAAATTGACTAGCAAAGGTACTGCTTAACTTCTATCTTTATATATAGGAACATATGTGAAAGTCTTTTTAATTTACAAAGGGACATTTAGACACACTGAATTTAGCAGCCAATGTTTAAGGAATAAAGTGGCAATACTGAATTTTATTATTATTACTTTTTTTTTATTAGAAAACTTAACACTATCAAATGCTAATCTGTTTACAGCAAAAAGTTTAAGTGTGACAAATGGTCACATAAATTACTAAGAGGGAGAAAGAAATAATTTTTAAAAAGGTATTTAGACTATACATCATTCATCCCACAATTCCACTGATATAAGAAAATCTATTTGGAAAGTATTCAACCATTTTGAATATATTAAGAATGTTTTACATGTAGTCAATCAGATGCTGTATTTCTGTGCATCTGTGAACAAACATTGCCTTTTGGATTACTCAGTAGACAGTCTGAGGATACTAAGGGAGCTTGTGTTATGTATCATTGCTCATATTAATGTTCAAGATTTTATGGCAGGACATCATAGAACTCGGGTTTGTCAGCTCCACAATAATCCAGATTTAGTCTCTCTTGAATATTTTGCTGTTGAAAGGAAGGAAATTTCAGGCTGAGGACAAAATTGTGATGAGGCAATTGAAGACTACAAATGTAGGAGAGGACTTTATAAACTATTTTGAAAAATAGGAGGGAAATTGGTAAAAAGTTTGTGAGTATATTGAAGTGAACTAAAATATGATTATTTTTACATGCACACATTGTGTCAAAAAACTCTCAAGGGTAGATGATGGGCCTATGATTAAATTTGAGGTAAATCCACAAAATCTCCATTTTTCTTCTTAAAGTTGTAAAACAAGATAATTTCTCATTTTCTTGCATGTCATAACAGAGAAAATAAAACTTCAAATACATTTTTAAAGATTATGGATAATATAGATAGATGGGGAAGTACTTTTCTTGTTTGTTTTTTCACTGAATTGAAGTGTTTCTGAATTTTTATATTTCTTCTGTGAGGTTGAAATAAAGTGTATACAAATATTTTCAGACGGATGTAATTCTTCATGCGAAATGTTCATTTTGTATGTTATTACTCCACATTGTCAGAACATCCACTGGAACTCTTTATTTGTGTCTTGCTTTCTTATCAACTTTGATCTTTTAAAATCTAAATACAACATCAATCGTCATCTTTCAACTCCTCAAATCCTGTTCTTGTATTCTCTCAGAGTTTTTTCTCAGATTCTTTCACTCTCAGTAACCCTTTGCGTTGTATTCTTGAGGAAGTCAGCAATTTCTTTCTTGTGGTCAGTTTCCTTGACTTTTTGCTACCATCTCATATAAAGTTGATGATTGCTTAATGATAAAATAGATTGTTTCCTATTTTAATGGATTTGTGATTAGCATAATCAGTAGAGATGAGTGTACTGAGTTCAAATTCTAGCCAAGTTCATTTTTCACACAAATATCCTTGAGGAAGTTAGGAATACATGTCTTCTCTCCTACTTAGGGATTAAATAGCAGGACAGGCTGTATTCTGTAGCATTAGTTGGCAACCAGTCTAGAGATTGTGAGTCGATAGAAATACACAGCAACCTGAGATATTCCTATTGCCAAACTCTGCATTTTATTTTCAAAACTACAATTAACTGTTATTGCATCAGAACATGCACAAATCAATGCTGTACTCTTCAAAGCATTGCTGTAGTTGATTAAATTTTAATTAATATCATTCTGACTGCAATTAGACAATATAAATTATTCAAAGAGGATTTGAGGGTAATGTTAAAATTATCTCATGAGAACTTAAATATTGAGTAGAAGGTTGCTCTATAAAATGTGGTGTTCAGAGGCTTGACACTAACCGAGTAGATTGAAGTGTTGGTTCATGGATTTGGTGGCAGAGTAATTGTGAGTTCAATCTCTGGGCTGGCTAATGCACAATCACACTCAGTGAAAACTGGACTAGCAATAACTGAGAAGGGCTAAAAAAAAAGAGAATATGATATCCCTAGACAAGGACTGTGGAATGGGAACAACTTTACCCCTATAGATTAAATAAAGGATTCAGTTTGAAACTCCCTGAAGGATAACTGGATTGACCTCAAGAAAGCAGGAAGTCAAAACAGCTGAAACATTGTAATAATAAAAACAACAAAATAACAAAACAAAATGAGGACATTAGCCTGAATGTAAAAGAGTGTAATAATAACGCCTCATCACAGAAGTTTAGACAATAGCTCAGTGGTTTTGGCTACTATAACCAAGTAGAATATGCTAATAATCGCAGTAATCGAATGGTACGCATTGTAGTCACAGGTAAGAAGTGTAGATCAATGGCGTAGTCCAATGGGCATCTTTATGGACTTAGCTCTCAGACTATGGCTCTTACTCTCCTACACGTCCATTGGTATTTATGATGGACACCAGCCAATTACAGGATGCAGGTGATTACAGGTAGTGAAAGAGAACGAGAAGATTTTAGTGAGGAGAAGCATAATAAAGAAATAGGGTTCAGGAAGACAGAAGATGGCGATTGATGTTGCTTTTAAATTTTTGAAGATTATAGGTGGTAGGGAAGCACAAAATCAGGAGGAAGTTCCATAGGTGAGAAGTGCAGGCAAAGAAACTACTAAACTAGAACAGGTGGTTGTATCTATCTAGTTCAACTGTAAAATGGTGAGACCTAGTTGCCAATCCAGTAACATACTTAAACTCATGCAGTCAAGACACCAGAAAGAAAGCTCATCAGAATGATTAAAATTGTGAATAAAAGTCAGTAAAAGATATAAATCAATGGCCATGTGTTTGTGATGAAGGTGAGCCTTCAAATTGGAAGACATTGGCTGTCATCTGACCTAGAGAGGAAAGGGCTTTGCCAGGTCCATTTTCCTAAGACATACTACACATGAATCAATACTTACTGAGACTTATGGAAGGAACAGGTTAGGTGCTCAAAGATCTTATGATGACACCCAGTCATGGGACTGATGATGATAATGAAAAAAATGAAAATATATCTGATACACCTGAGTAATTTGTAATGAGGCATAAATAAATGGCTTGATGTATCATTTTGATTCTGTTGTATTTCATGTTTACTGTTTACTCTCAGATTTACTTTGAGTAAAAAGTGAGGAAAAAAATCGTCTATGACTTGAATGAACTTAAGAGATTTTCATTTTCTATTTTGATACACTAACACAGAGATAACATTACTTGCCTTGAAAGCCAGGTGGGGAGAGATAATTAATATGAATTGTGATTATTTGCCTCTCAACATACCAACCTCTTATTTATTCTACATTGAAACTGTAAAATTTAATGCTTTTATTTGTGTTTTTCTTATGTGGGTTTGCTTCTTCTGACCTGACAAGAGAAAAGTACCTTGCTGAGGACCTGAAGCTACATGTCTTACACTAATTGAAATTTTTTTCTTACATAGAATTTCTAGTTGAGACGAACCAAAATTAAAACTTTAATAGAAGAATTCAATATTAAAATGCCTGCAAGCATGGAAATATCTTAACTGAGTGTGTGCAAATTATTCCATTATGTCTGCTAGTATGTATGTGTATACCAATTACATATAACAAGAGCAGCACACACACACATATATATATATATATATATATATATATATATATATATATATAAATAATGTGTATGTGCTTGTCAGATGTATAAAATATCCAAAACATTGTAGTATGTATGTTAGTATCCAAAACAAGATAATCAGACAAAATGGAAAAGCTATAAATGATGGGTTTTGCTGAGAATGTATTCTTTTCAGCTTCTTCAAGTTAGAATGAAAGACATAACTTTGAGTAAGGAAAATGCATTGAAATCTCTGAGGATAGGAGGGCTATAAATCAAATTACCATATCAGATCCTATAGCTGTAAACCAGAAAAAAAAAAAAAATATATATATATATATATATATATAATAGCCTTTAGTTTCCATAGGATTTTAAATCAGCCCACTAAAACCAGATGAGAACAACATTTTCAGTGACGAATAGTATGCGTTTTGATTGGTCCAATCCACCGCTGATGTTCTAACTACCATTACTCAAAGAATTAGTGAAGCTCTTGATGACAGATACACCTTGAGAACCATAGCATTAGATATTTCAAAGGCCTTTGGCAAGGTGGGGCACAATGGTTCACTATTCAAGCTCTCTAGCTATGGAATCACTGCAAGGGTTTTTTTGATTATAAAATTCTTCCTAACAGGTAGGTCCTTGAAGGTAATTATTAACAGCTAGTTCTCTGGGGCCCTGGTCGTCAACATAGGTATCCCCATGGGATCACTTCTCGAACCAACTCGCTTTTTGATTTACATCATTAATGATCTGCCTAAGAATATACTCAGATCATTGGTAAACATTTATGCCAATATACGGGCACATCTCTCATCCAAGCTAGCACTAATTACCCAGTGCAGGAAAAACTGGCTGGTTGCATTCAATGACTGGAAAACTAAACTAGTTACATTCCATCATCACCAATTGAACTCCAAACTACTGCTAATGAAAATGAATGGATGTCCCTTTGGGGAGGCTCTGTGCTCTGAGAGACTATTGGGCCTTAATCTCAGCTTTGACCTCAAGTATAACTCATACATACAATACATTGCTAAAGATGTAGAAAAGTAGTCAGCTCCCTGTACCGCTCCAGTAAGTACCTGACTCCTCTTACTATCCTCTACCTTTACAAGAACTAGATCAGGACGAAAATGTATCTGTTGTCATATTTGGGCAGGAGCTGCTCAGTCATCTCTTTCCAGTTCAAAAGTGTCCTTTTTGGTGACAAATTGTTTTTCACCTTCGCACTTCTCTCTCACAGGTGGGATGTGGCAAGCCTCTTGCTGCTTGACTGCTACTACCATGGAAAGTCCTTGGATGAACTATATTCTTACAAGGTTTAAATTTCACAGCTAGGACCTGCCATATCACTTGCATAGTAGCAAACCACCCACATTCTCTCTGAATTTCATTTGTGAGTTGTCAGTTCTACTTCAACAGCTTCTTCCTATGAACCACTGCTTTGTGGAACTGGCTTCCAAGAGAATGTTTCTCCAATCACTACAATCTTGACCTGTTAAAGTCTCAGGCTGTTATTTTCCCCTCCTATCTGTATAAACTGCCTCAATGTAACCTTCTATTGTGTATACCTGGACCTTGTACAAGGTGAACAATACTGTAAAAAATATACATGCACACACATATATTAAAGCTTTTATTTTTCTGTGGTTTTTGTTAATTTGTGGGGTTGCTCTGTTAATCTGTGATATTATGGGGCTCACTGGGATTGTTTGTTTGTTTGTTTGCTTCTTTATTGATATATATATATATATATATATGAGAGCTGTTGGTGTCATTGGTATAAGTTTTCCACTCATTATCTTCAAACACACACACACACACATATATGTGTGTGTGTGGATGTGTGAATGAATAATCAAAAAAAATCTTTTTACCTCATGTGGGGAATAGACTATTTCAGCAGACAAGGAAAATGGTTGTCTGTCTTTTCAACCCTGATGTGGAATCTATTCATATTGCTGTGTATAAATAAAATACATCGAGCTCTATTTTGTGAATCAGTTTTAATATTTTTATATTACTAAGATCCACTTGGATTATATACTCACAGATTTCTTTTACCTTTTTATATATATATATATATATATATATATATATATTATAAATTTATTTATTAAAAATATGGTTCATTCACTACACAGGAATTACCATGTTTCAAAAACAGAAGCTAAAATAAGTTTTTAGCTTCTGTTTTTGAAACATGGTAATTCCTGTGTAGCGATGGAACCATATTTTTAAATAAGTAAATCTATAATATTTATGCTCTGTAGATTTGCATTTAGCACTGTTTTGTAAAAATATTAATAAGAACACTGGATTACATATCTTACTGTTTTTTCTCTTTATTATAATATATATCTATCTATAAATATATATATATATATATATATATATATATATATATATATATATATATATATATATATATATATATATATGAGGGAGAGAGAGAGATTCATTTCTGTACTAGTGCATGCATAGATATTCAGTTGTATAATAATGTAGGCATAAATTTACACATACTTACACTAACAATTTTAGAGCAGTACTTTCTTTATTTATACATGTATCATTGAATATGAGGGACTAGAAATATTTTATGCAGACTTTTGAATTCATCTTTGTTGTTGTTATCACAATGTTTCAACTATTGTGTCTTGCAGCCTTCATCAGGTATATATATTGATCCAGGTAACCTAATTTATCTATAAGAATATTTTGTCAATTTTTCTATATTGTTATAGAAGAGAATGAATGCTTGGTTAAAGACGATGAAGAAATTGTCTATAGTTCTTATCATTAGTTCTTGCACTTTCATCTATTCATTGTGTAGAGCAGATGTTCTCAACCAGGGGTAAATTTACCCTAGGAGTTAAAAAATTATATAGTTGGGGGTAAATAATAATTGAAGTACCTGATAATTTAAAAAAAACACCTGAAAGCCAATGATGATATGAGAGTAGCATTATCAGAAACAGCTGCTCGCATAAACAAACTGATTGACTCAATGAATCAGCAGTTTTCCCACTGATAATGCTTCTGCTGTTTCTGTTCATTATTTTTTGTAATACAAATTAACTTCATAATTTTCTATTTAGAAAAGGTTTGATTTTCTTCTTTTTTTTTATACCAATGTATAATACTATTTTTATACAAAACCTAAAGTCCTAAACAATAAAAAGTTTCCTTTCTGACCTTCTTGTTTTTCTGTCACTTTATGACATTGATGTACAAATGAATGATGGATGACTAATTTTTTGATCAGAAAACTGAATTTTTACTAATTTTTAGTATTTGTCAGTATTTTTTATTTCTGTTTTGGTATTTTTACTAATGACGAATTTACACAATTTTTAGTCGCAAATTAGTCAGTACTAATCAATCAATCATTCATTCAAAAAAAAATTTTTTTAAATTGCCAAAAACAAAAATACTAAAAAAAAATTTTTTTTGAATGAATGATTATGATTAGTATTAATTTGTAGATCTACTAATACAGTGGATAAAATGAATAATTTTTTATTAATGATTACAAACGTTAATAAAAATACTGAATTTTATACAGAGTACTAACTTATACTAAAAAATTAGTAGATTAGTACTAAATAAGAAATCAGTATTTTTAGTGTCGCTTAGTATTTTTTTTAGGCGCAGTATTTTGACTAAAAGAAAACCCCTTAGTATTTTAAATGAAAAAATCATTCATTCATTTAGTCACGAAATTGTACATCAATGCTTTATGATGGCTATGAATTTTTTGTATGGGAGTAGGGGGTAAATGGAGAAATACATAAAGCCGAGGGGGTCATTGATGGAGGAAAGGTTGAGAATGGCTGGTGTAGAGTATGACAGAGGGACATTCATAAGAGCAACACCAGTAATCCATTCAGGAAGTGGACTATCCCAGCCACATGCAAGACATGGCACATGTGTTTGAACAATGCAAATATGTACAAGGCTAGTGGTAAGCTTGGGGAGGTGGACAAATTGCAACCATCACTCAAGCACTCCACATGGTGTTGCTGATAGGATATTTTTAGAACTGTAAAAAATACCAATGTTCAAATTGACGACTTTGAAACAGGGAGATGAAACCAGCAATATTTGCACTACAAAAGGAAAACCTTGCACTATGAGAGGAAGGACTTTGTGGCCAGCCAAACACGTATGATGTCAGAAAACCAGACAACCTACAATAGGACTGGATGCAACAGATGACTACTGGGTGATGTTTATTGACACATGGACCTTTTATAAAGAGATGTGTGAATGAACGGACCCAGCAGTTATCTGGAATGAGGTGAGGATGGCGTGTACCCCAGTGGTGAACAAGCTGCTATTCGATCTAGTGGGGACTGAGATACTCAACTCTGCCACAAAAGAACAGTTGTCATGGCAAATACAACTCGTTGCTGTCAGGGGGTTGCACAAAGAAGGGCACAGGCAGAACTTTCACTCTGTAAGGCAGATAGAGGGAGAGTCAATCATGCATTATTTTTTTTAGGTCAGTTACAAGCCCTGGCCAAATTTTGCAAGTTTTTCCCAAATACAACAAATTGCAGTTGGCAACTGAATTACTCCAGTGACATGGTAGCAGGACAAATGGTGGCAGGGTTGCTAATGTCAAACACCAGAGCAAAATATTGACAGATACTGCTACCCTCACCACTCTAGAGCCCATCACGTTATCCAATGTACAAAGGTCAGTGTGTGAGCAACAGTCCCAGAAAGTCAAGATCTCTCCAACCCCACAATACACCAAGCCCTGCAGAGGATGTGGGATGAATTTACATCCCAATGGATCTATGGATTTGAAGGGCTGCCCAGTGGCCAAGTTGGCATGTTTTAATTGTAAATTAATTGGGCACATAGAGAGGGTTTGCCAGAGACCCAAAAAGGAGTCTGCCAACAGATCAACAACAAGCATGACAAAACAGGAATCTCGTGTTTTCAGCATCAAGATCTCTCATTCCGTTGGTAGGTTTTAACCCACCAAGGGAATGACAAAAGTAGCTAAACACTCAAAAATATCACCAACATCAGATCCTGGTTCAGAATGGTGAACAATGTCTCATATATATTCTCTCAAGCCAAGATAATGGCCCAGGAATTGTTACAAATTAAGGACTGGAATTTCTATGGAGACAATACACTTGACCAAATATTCAATGAATTAAAACAAAGGATTGCATGAGAAATTGAGGAAAGTGTGAAGACATTCAAAGTCAATAGGCCAACATGTCTGTCAATAGACTTTAGCAGAACATAGGTAGGTTACTTTCTGTTCCAGAAGCACTGTAACTGTGGCATCAAAGCGGGAACTCAATCTGAGCTGCTATCTGCTATATATATATATATATATATATATATATACACACACACTAACTGCACCAGCTAAGAATAGTTTTTGCTTTTGTATTTTTATTCATATATATATATATATATATATATATATATATATATATATATATGTATAATTTGAAATTTAAAATATTTATGTTGGAAGAGTGATAGAGATTTTAGAGATCGAGACAGTGGGACATGGTTTGAACATCACTTTAAATCATGTTATTGTTTCCATGAAAATAAGTAGACTTTATTAATTGGGTATGTATCCTTAAAAATGGAGTTGTTCTTCTATGTGCTATGTCCCTTCAGAAAACTGGTAATCATGGCTCTCAACAATTTCCCGTCCTTCATAGCGCTTAATATTTCATATATTTTTTGTTTTGCATGTGCTCTACATACATACACAATCATATTGCTAATATATATGTGTTTGTGTCTACTTTTATGTATTCATATGCACTTAATAATCATATATTTATACATGCATGTGTTTGTATGTATGTATGTGTGTGTGTGTGTATATATATATATATATATATATATATATACACACACACCCACACACAAAATGAAAAATGGGTTAAGTCGGACAATTATTTAATATGATTTCTATTTATATGTTATTTTTATAGATATATTTTATTTAAGTAAATGCTCTTTTTTTTAATTATTAATTAATTATATATTTTTTAATTTATTAATTACATTGACCAATCTGAATGTTCAAGAAATTTTGTAGAAAATACACGTTTTCTGGTGGGAATCAAACCTGTAACCCTTATGGGAACCATCATTTGACCTGACATGCTGTTAACTAGACACTTTTCTGTGGCAGAATGGTTAAAGGATGGGGTGCGAATATTTTCTACAAAATTTCTTGGACGTTTAAGCCAGTAAATATAATTAACACTATTTAATTAAAAGATGGAGTATTTACTTAAATAAATTATATCTATAAAAATAATGTATAAACAGAAAATATATGTCATTTGCAGACAGTACTGTTTTGCTCCTCAGTGTGACTAGACAACTGAATACCTCAAGCCCGAATTGTAACACAACCGATTTGGTGTCAGTCAGAGCTTCTACCACTGAGCCATCTTCACTTGACAGAATGAGCCAGCCAAATGTAGTGTATTGTTTTACAAACATAAACAAATGCCAAGCAGCCAAAGTGCTTCATTCATTTTATTGAAGAGCTTCGCACTTACGCAGGTGACCATTGTTTTTAAAATTAGCTTGTCGTTCAACAGTTCTCAATTGAAAATATATTTTCAAGATAATAAAAAATATACATACAAGCACATAAAAGTGCACATATGTATAAATATATTTCTTACACATTTGTTATAAATACATTGCTTAATGTTATGAGACAGCACTATAAGTATATATCAGTGAATATACATAATATCCAACATCAATAGCACGACTCAGAGTTTCATGTCATCAGGTGCAAATGGTCAGTTTGTATTTGCATCTGAAGATTGCAGCAACTGCATGAAAGTCTAAGTCATGCTATCAACATTGTGAATTGTGTATATTCACTTATATATATTCAAAATTATAACATAATTTCACTACAAAAATTGCCATTTTATTTCAACACTTCTAGTGTCTTACCAAGTGATAGTGTTGATTGTCTGTACCAACCCTGTACTTGTGTGTGTATATATATATATATATATATATAATATGAGTTTTTGTCAATAAATATGTAGGAAAACATGTTATCAGATGGATTATTATTCACCTCTAATATTTAAAAATAACTTTATTGTATAAAATACATGCTTTTTTATCATTAGGCTACAAACTTATTAATTCATATGCATACATCTATATCTCTGAATACATATATTTATACATGTATATGTTTACATAGATGTACAATTAATATGTATGTGTTTATGTGCCTGTCTGCTTTTTTCTGAATAATTTGATAATATCATTACTGATGTATATCAGTGTATGTCTTGCCTGTGTTTTGCTTTTGTGTTCAGGAATGCTGAAGAAATTTTTTTCTCAAAAATGATCTCTTTCACTTTTGTATAATTATATAATGATGGACAAAATATTAAATTTAGCAATTTCAGTGAGTATGTTCTTTTGATGGTGTCAGTTCACTTCTCAAAGATTAATGGCCTCTCTTTTGTAGAGATCACGGCATGTAATTGAAAAGGATCAAAGCATCCCTTGCTGTCTCCAGTTACCATGAATATACTACAAACATTTTGTGTAAAGTCTATTTTTTCCTTACCTGTGTTTGTTTTTACCAAGTTAGCTGCGACATACCTAGGTGATATATTTTACTCCTACATGAGAAATATTTTGAATTTTATAACATCAAAATGACTTGGTATTGGCCTAGGCAAAATAGTTCTGAAGTACATCCATAGCTGTATTTTTTTTTTGTTGAGGCAGGACCAAGATTAATCTTGCAAGGTGGGTCCTGCCTGACTAAGGATTTGTTTTCATGATTTGAGGTAAGATTTTACAAGTCTGGATGCTCCTCTTGAAGTCCAACTCAGACATTCACGTTAGTCCAAGTACACCAAATGTTTTTAGTGGGGACTCTCTCTCAGAAGGTTGCTATTCAAGATGAGAGCTTATTCTGGACTTTTATATATATATATATATATATATATATATATATATATAAAAGTGATGGGATGATTAGTTAGAATCAAGAATTAGAAATATTGGAACTTTTTGGGAAATCGGCATTGTGATTGGAGAATTTTTAACCTAATTTCCAATAATTCCGAAAATGATTCTTTTGTTTTTTGTTTTTTTTTGCTTGAAACTTAATTTTCCATTCCTTGTACTAATGATAAAATGGTATAAATATTTATTAATTTTAAGCTATCAGTAACATTAAATCTATAGATCATAATATCTAAATTAAGTATGATATAAATTTATTTTTTTTGTGGAAAAAAAATTAAATGTGCAAGTTTCTACTAAGTTCTCAAACTTTCCATGAAGTTCACTAGTTTAAAGTCTGTTTCAATTCAAAATAAAATTTTTATTTTTAATTTCTTTTTAAACATTGTCATTTCACCAGTTTAATATTATAAATTATTAATTTAATAATTTTAATCAAAATTATTTCATATAGACAAAATGAATTTACGTTGTTGTTCTGCTGGCCTTTCTTTTAAGACAATTTTTATTATTTTTTTTAATTTACAAAAAAAGGAAAAAAATGTAGGTATGTGTATCAATGTCACATTTGATTTCTTCAAAATAAAAATTTGACGTTCTGGAACAAATTATCCATTGTGGTGAGGCAGTTAAATTATAACTGTTTTTATAATAATTTTAATGCATGAAATCATTTTTTAATCTCGGTTATTGAAAAGATTTATTTTTCTTTGCATAGCATACTACATAAACGGAAATAAATCTTTTCAATAACCAGTAATAAAATTCATTTTATGAAACCTAAATTTGTTTCTACAAAATTCATGTATTAAAATTTTATTGCTTTTGAAATGAATTTTCATCTTTATTTACTTAAAAAAATAAACAAACTTTTATTTGAAGTTTCTTGTAAAAAAGCTTTTCCACACAAAAGTTTGTATTAAAAAATCCTAAAATTTAATTTCTATCAAAAATTGTATTTAATTTTATTTTACTAATATTTTTCTTTGGCATAATTGGATTTTCCTGTGTTAAATTATTATAGCATTTAAAATATTTTGAATTTTTTTCTCATTTATTCCTCTTTGGAGCCAAACAAGATGTAAGTTTTACAAGTAGAAGTGTATAAAAAAAGTTTAATGCAAATATTTTATCTCATTTTTTATCTGGCATGATTAAGCTATAGTTTTTTCCTACTTTTAACATGATTTTTTTTTAATATTTTTAATAAAACTAGTAAAATTTCATCATCTAATAATCTAATAACTGAAAAAAATTGATCCCATGCAAAAAAATACACATTAACAGTTCTTATCCTTATGAAGACTTTAATCATTTTTATCCTTACTTTTATTTTAATGCTTTGTAACAGTTGAATCCCATACCTTATAAAATGATAAAGTTATTATTATTTATTTAAGTTGCTGTGATAATTCATATTTAATTCTTATTAAATGTCTGTAAACAATTTTAAAATTTGCATTTATTTTTTATTCACTGTTCTGCATGATTAGGTACTTCTTGCATTTTATCAAAATATATGCATGAGTTAAACCACAATACATAGGATGATGCCTTTCTGCTTAAAGTATTATTGTTGTAATATTATATATAGATTATGGTGTCTCTTATTTTTGAAGTGCATGCTGAAATTGAATTGTCACCCCTAAATATGTTCCATTCATTGAAAAATGTCATATAAAATTTTAAGGTGATTGCATAGTATTTGGAGGGCACCTTTGCTTGTTAAAACTTAAAAGGTGGACAAAAAATACACTTTTTTTTATTTTACAATTAATAGCAAACCATTATTAGTTGAATCTTTACAAATTATGCACATTAGAAAACTAGAAACATTTTTTATATAACATAGCATTGCTCGAGTGCACGTGGTTGCAATTATATAACCACATTCCCCTGTACACCCACATATGTGTCTAGGAATGTCTGCTTGCATCCCCACATCATCTGTTAGTATACTAACTTCATCTTTTTATGGTATGTCCTTCGCAAGTGTTTCATTGTTCTTAATAAAGGAATTCCATCGATAAGACCTTGAGTGGTTGTTGCTCAGGGTTAAATTGTTTCAATGATTTATATATTCATTAAATTTCCTATGGACATAATAACTTTCAAATAGTATGTCATTGGTCACAAATCTAATAATCAAGCAAAAACAGGGATGAAATATCAGAGCTTGATTCAACTTTCTGTAAAGCTGGACTTAATAAGAGCTTCTTTGGGAATTTTTTCCTTTTAACATTTCAATAATCCTTCTCAAAAAATCTTTGCATCAAAGGTTGTTTAAATGCTAATTTAGGATGAAATCATATGAAGAAACCATTGCCTAAATGGCAAAAGCTGATTTTGGACAAAGTTTGTTGCAGATTTCATCCACTTAACTGAAATAATCTAAACAAAACATTCACACAAGACAATTTGTGTGTCATACGTAATTTACATGGCAAATTTGGAAAGCATTAGATGAAAAACCAGGGAGTTATGTCCAAAAAACAGGCTTTTTGAACATTTTTTCATAATACATAGGGAAACAAGCAGGACTAAACCTACACTATCTTGTTTCTTGCATGATGGCAAATTTTTTGCAACATGTTTGAAGAAAATCAGATAAAAAATGAGGAAGTTATTCAAGTTTTTATTTTAAGTAGTATGAAAAACCCAATTTTTTATGTGAAGCCAATGTCATGAGAAAACTATCAAGCCCTCTACATAAACCTTGTAGCATGAGCTGTTTTGCATTAAACGCAAAGAACATCAGCTCATCCAGTAAAATTTTATTCACATGTAACTTTGCCTTGGTTTTTTGCAAAAAGCCTTACCCACCTTCAGCTTTATTTTTTTATTTTTTTTTGGCCAAGTTTGGGGTGCCTGGATATTGAAAAGGTGGTCTTAACCAATCTTGGTAAATTTGCAACGTGTTTATTGAAATCAGTCGAGATATGTTAATGTGCATAAATAGCATACATGTACACAGATGACATCTTCTGTTTTATAGATATAGATATATATTGACTTGGTTCTCATAAGAAGTTCATCTGCACTTTTAGAAATTTTGTTTTCTTCCTATGAGGTGACATGCCATCCTCCTCACCAGCAGAAAATCTTATCGATAGAGATGGTTTAGATGCCAACCATCAATCCATATAGCAGGTCATATTGGGTTATATGTTACCTTTAGCAGTAGCAAGCCTGACTTGACGTTAAGTAAACAGATTAAATTTTGTTTAATATGTAAAATTTTAGCTTTTACATCAAAATCAATGAATTAAAAGTTACAACATTCCCTTTCTCTGCCATGTGCCAATAGCCTAGGGGTAAGAGTCTGTGAATGATGTCAAACAGGCCGAGTTTTGATCCCGGCGTAAAGCAATCGGATGTCTAGCCATACTGATGAGATGTGTTACTGTGAAACAGGCTGTTTGTAGATGACACACACACACACACATATATATATTAATATATTTTCTGTCTCTGTTATTTTTATAGATGCAAATATTTAAGTAAATGCTCTGTTTATAATAAACAGTATTAACATTATTTACCAGCCTGAACATCCGAGACATCTCATAGAAAATATGTGTCCTCTGACAGGAACTGAACCTGTATCCTACATAGAACCATCATATAGCCTGACGTACTATACCATTCAGCTACAGAGAAAGCATCTAGTTAGCAAGGTTAAATTAGTGTTTTTAAGCTTCAAATTTCCCATAATTTCTCTTGAACGCTCATATCTGCTTGAAGCATATATAAACGTAAACAAGTGAAATCATATATTATGAAATGGACTAAGTCTGACAATTATTTTAATATATTTTCTGTTTATACATTATTTTTATATATACGTATATCTAAGTAAATGCTCTGTTTATAATAAATAGTATTAACAACATTTACCGGCATGAATGTCCGAGAAATCTCATAGAAAATATGTGCCCTTTGACAGGAATCAAACCTGTATCCTACATGGAACCATCATATAGCAAGGTTTAAAATCAGAGGCTTCTTTTGAAGCTAAATGGTATAGCATTGTCAGGCAGCACATTTTCATTAAAGCATGTTTAGTTAAATAATTTACACGTTTATGTCTATTTATTTAAGTGTTAATCTTTTCAAGTCTACAAATTAATTTCCTGGTGGCTGTAGAAAATTGATCAAGAAAAATTCCAAAATTTTCTTTCAAATAATTTTTATTATCCCAAGTACTTTCAATCTTATCTGAGACCATTTTCAGTGGTTGCATATGGATTTGATATGCATTAACACTGTAAATTCAAAATATTTTTTCACTGCTGTGCAAGGGAGGTAACTTATGCAACATTTTTAAAAGTTTTTTAGTTGTAATAGCTTAATTTAGTATTTTTTATATAACACTTTTGTTGTGACCAAGTATATGCTTAAGAAATAACAAAACAAGAGGTTGCAGATAAATAGTGTATTGAACAGTAAATACAACAGAAGAGTGTTACACAACTTCGGAATGTGTGTTGGTTGACCAGCGTTCAGTCTATATCATTGTTCCCTGAAGGCTATTAATTTTATAGTAAGTGGAAGAGTCCACAATAAACTAATTAGAGGGAAGACACCACAACAACTTTGCTGCTACAAATATTTAAGTACTCTGTTGCTATATTCATAGTTGACTTTTATTATTTTTGTCTGTAATTCTCTTATATAAAGAACTTCCAGAAATCTTAAGTTTTTGCTTATTATTGGTTGTTATGGGTGACTAGATTGGTTGTATTAAATTTAGTATAGTACATAATTAATTTTATTTTTTTTACTTGGAGCAATGGGTATATATCTCTATCTATAAAAGGCAGGATCTGTGTGTGTGTAACGAATGCACAGCTGCAATTTTCGATGGATTTGCACCAAAATTTACATGCACATGCTCCAAGTTAGTGGAAAGGCCAAGACCAACTTTCCATTTCCCAACTCCCATCGATAGTGGAAATAATCGATTTTTTTTCATGCTTCTACGGCAGTTTTCATGTAGTTTGCAGCCATTTTCTACTGGCCAGAGTGAGAGCCTATAGCTGGCTGCCACAAATAGGCAGGAAGATTCTATTGGCTAGTGTGAGAGCCAACAGCTGACTGACACAAATGTTAACTAGCATGCAAAAAAATCGATAGCTGCATTCGTCACAAGTGGGAAAAATTTAAATCTGCATGGCATTTTACTCCAATTGGCTGATTCGCTTGCTTAAACTCAACGTTGATTCTGATTCTGCAGAACTGGGTTGGGTGTGAAAAAGTATTTGTTGTTAACATTCTTTTTTTTTCATTCGGTTTTCCAGTTATGAGTCCTTTTTTTAAAGCTGATCATTTTGTGTTCATTTTGTTTAGTTCTTTTTTCGTAACAGATTTAATGTTTAGTATAGAGCTTAGAAAAAATTTGCAGTGTGAGATAGGCAAGAATAAGGCATGTAGCAACATCAGCATCAAAGGGCACTCCTTTAAGGGCAAAGGGCAAAATCCTTTAAGTCAAGTGATAGTGATTGCTGTATGGTCACGATTTTGGAGGGCAACGCAAAAATATTTTATATATATATATATATATATATATATATAAGTGATTGCTGTATGTGATTATTGTTTCATTTTGTACGATTTTTGAATCAAGATATGTAATATGAGAAAAAGACATGATGAAGTTGGGTAATGCTATTTTTTCAATAATAATGTATATATATATATATATATATATATATATATATATATATATATATATATATGTAAACTGAGTTATATATAAAAGTAATTTGTTTGAAATATGAAAAATAAAACATGTTGATTATTTTGTTTCATTTTGTACCTCTACCAGCAAAATTTGCTGTATTGCTAGATATGTAATATGAGAAAAAGACATGATGAAGTTGCTTAGGTAATCATATTTTTCAATAATTTGCAATGTCTTTCCATTGTAAATTATGATTTCTATTGAATTTCTACAGAGGTTTTTACTATTTTGGGTGTCATTATAATTTGTAAACATGTGTAAATGCAAATTTTGATATATTGCTTTCATATATTCTCTGCATGATAATGTGTTATGTAAACTGTGAGTTACATATATAAAAGCTGATATGTTGTTTGATTAATTTGTAGAAAATAAATTCACATGTTGTTTGATCCATTTTGTATCAGAAACATTTCTAGTTTATTGCTGTTTATTCCTCCTTATAAATTTTGTTTCTGCTAATTCAGTAAAACAGATAAAATATCTTTAAGTGTGGAACATAATTTCAATTGATTATTTCTGACAGTGAATTGCTCTAAAAATTCATAGCCATTTCATCTATTAAAATGATATTTTGAGTGTTTTTGGCAATGAAACAATATCTGACCATCTTATATAATCGTGCAGTGTGGTATAAAACTGGATAAACATCATTTGGAATGAGTAACTGAAGAACTGAGTTCAAAACTTTTTAGTTCAGAATGAGTCAAGTTCATTTTTTTACATTTTACCCTGTATATAGGCCCATAAGCCACTTGAAGTAGAGTGTTACAGAGAAAGAGGCATGGTTTATGCAAATATATTGAAGATAACAGTTAACCCTCGACTTGGAAAGTTATGAATTTGGTTGATTTTTTTCTCCCTCTAGCTATGGTTTGAATAAATTTTGAACAAGACAGTTCAACTTAAAATGTTCTATAGCCTTTTACTATCAGGTTTGGCAGCTTGTCTACTATCAGGTATTTTTACTATCAGCCCCCCCTATCAGCCAACTTGTTGGCAATGATCAGTTTGTTGGACATTTGCTATCAGGTCAGTTTTTGGCAAATCGGGGTTGTTGGCACCTGAGTTGGCACGCTATCAGCCGGTTGTTGGCACATTGCTATCAGGAACAAAATTGCCCATCAGCCGGTGTTGTTGGCACATTTGCTATCAGCCGGTGTTGTTGGCACATTTGCTATCAGCCGGTGTTGTTGGCACATTTGCTATCAGCCGGTGTTGTTGGCACATTTGCTATCAGCCGGTGTTGTTGGCACATTTGCTATCAGCCAGTGTTGTTGACAATTTTACTATCAGCCAGTGTTGTTGGCACATTTGCTATCAGCCGGTGTTGTTGGCACATTTGCTATCAGCCGGTGTTGTTGGCACATTTGCTATCAGCCGGTGTTGTTGGCACATTTGCTATCAGCCAGTGTTGCTATCCCGGTTTTATCTGTTGTTGGCAATTTGAGCCAGTGTTGTTGACAATTTTACTATCAGCCAGTGTTGTTGGCACATTTGCTATCAGCCGGTGTTGTTGGCACATTTGCTATCAGCCGGTGTTGTTGGCACATTTGCTATCAGCCGGTTGGATCACCTGTTGTTGGCAATTTTGCTATCAGCCAGTGTTGTTGGCAATTTGCTATCAGCCGGTGTTGTTGGCAATTTGCTATCACTGTTGTTCTTTGATGTTGTTGTCAGCCGGTGTTGTTGGCACATTTGCTATCAGCCAGTGTTGTTGGCACATTTGCTATCAGCCGGTGTTGTTGGCACATTTTGACAGCTATCAGATGCAACTGAGTTGTTGGCACATTTGCTATCAGCCGGTGTTGTTGGCAATTTGCTATCAGCCAGTGTTGTTGGCAAACCACTTGTTGGCAAGATCAGCCAGTGTTGTTGGCACTATCAGCTGGTTGGCACTTTGAAAGAAAAAAGTGTTGTTGGCAGCCAGCCAGTGTTGTTGGCACATTTGCTATCAGTCATGTTGTTGAATTTTACAAATTGTGATGTTTGCTATCACCCATTTGTATCAGTGTATTGCATCAGCATGTTGTTGGCACATTTGCTAACCGGTGACTTTTATATGTTAGTTGTGTGTATTGAAAGTATTTTCATTTTTTACTCTGAAGCTTATTTCTTGTAGAGGCTTATGGTAACATCACATTGAAATACTGATTCACTTATGATCACAAAAGTTGAGCCTGATCAGTACCTAGATGGGTGATTGCTTAGATGTGCAGGTAGTGTAATAGATATCAGCTCAGAATTGGAAATTGGAGAGCTAAGTTTCAGTTCCAGTCGAGTTCATTATATGCACTTGTGTGCAAATACCCTTGGGAGAAGTATGAATCCACTTCTTCATCTCCCACCAGCTATTGGGTTATCAGCGGTGTTGTATGATTCTTGTTGGCAAATTGCTATCAAATGGTGATATCAGGAATGGATCACGGGAACAGGTTTTGGTGAAACTGGAAGCTTGTAGTCCTGAACCTGCATGTTGGCAGGGAATGTAGTCATTGTAAAGGAAGCACTCAGCAAAAAAAGAAATTAAATTCTTGGATATGAGATAAAGCCTTTGCTGACAACAATATAATGGTGCATGCAAGAATTGAGATTGCTGCAATTTTGGGACATTATATTAAAATGGGCCTCAAAATTGTTGAAGCTGTTTTGTAAAATTTAGGAAATGAAACAATATCTGACCATCCTGCCTAGAATCGGTTAGTGAGTTTTAAAACATAGAAGATTGGTTCGTTGAAATTAAAACTCGAAATAGATAAACATCATTTGTTGATTATGATGCATTAAGACACAACTGAAAGGAGAGCATAATCGGTGCACATTCAAAACTTTTTAGTGACAGAATGAGTGGAAAGTATCATTTTTTTTTGCTATCAGTGACATTTATCCCTGTATAAGGCCCATAAGCCAGCTTTGAAGTAGAGTGTTACAGATCAAAGAGGCTGTTGTTGGCATGGTTTGTTGCAAATATCATTTGAAGATAACAGTTAATCCCTCGACTTTTGCTATCAGGTTAAGATTGCATCAGCCGTGATTGCTATCAGGGTTTGGTTGATTTTGTTTCAGCAGGTGTTGTTGGCATTTGCTATCAACCTCTGTTGTTGCTATCAGCTGTTGTTTTTGATCAGCCAGTGTTGTTGGCAATTTAAATGTTGTTGAACATCATTTGTATTTGCTATCAGTTCAATTTGCTATCAAATAAAATGTTGTTGCTATCAGGTGTTGTTGGCAATTTTATCAGCCATTTGGCTTTGCTCAGCCAGTGTTGTTGGCCAGTGTTGTTGGCAATTTTATCAGCCGGTGTTGTTGGCAGCTATCAGCCAGTGTTGTTGGCAATTTTACTATCAAATGGTGTTGTTGGCAATTTTATCTATCAGCTATCAGTGTTGTTGACAATTTTGGCATTGCTATCAGCCGGTGTTGTTGGCAGCTATCAGTGTTGTTGGCACATTTGCTATCAGCCGGTGTTGTTGGCACATTTGCTATCAGCGGTGTTATTATTGGTTTTATTTATAAAAAATGTATTTTTATACTTTCATTTGCTATCAGCCGGTGTTTTTTTTATCAGTGTTGGGTTGGCACTATCAGCCGGTGGGGTCACATTTGCTATTTTGCCCATAGTTGGCACATTTGCTGTTATTGGCAATTTTTATATAAAAATGTATTTTATACTTTCATAGTGGACCCTATTTATAATCCCTTTATAATCAGAAGCCTTGCTGTCAGATGTAGTTTATAGTAATACCTAGGACGAGTAGTGATCCAGAAAATATCCTCTTGGGAGACATTTGCAGATAGCAGTGATTTGCAAAAAGAAGCTACTTCAGTGGAACATGAAGGGAATGTAGGTGATTTGTTAAAATGTGCATAGCAGGTCTTAGCCATTAAGGTGAGATCTGATGGAACGAAGGAATGTAGTTTATCTGAGCACTTACTATGGAAATAGCAATAAAGTAGTGAGAGGCTTGTGATGTTTCATCTGTGAGAATGGGATTGTAGGGTGGAAAATAATTTGTTACCTACAATCATGTGAAGAAGCTTTTGGATTCTATAAAGACTGGACTGGGCAGCTCCTACCCAAATATGGTAGCAGTACCCGATTTTAGGCTTGATCTGTCTCTTGTAAATGTAGATAATTATGCATATTGTTTTATATGGCTAGCTGCTCAAATTCAGGTATATCTGTCTGCTCAATTAAAGTTTCTGGTAGAAAGCACATAATATGACATGACCAACAGTCTGAACAAAGCCAGTATGCTCAAATCCTTAGTCATGATGACTTGTGGCTACATAGCTATCACAATCACAGCTTTTGAACATTTACATCTACCCAATTTCAATCACAAAACTTGGGTCAACTCATGGTATGGTTTTTGTTGAAACTTGACTAATGCATGGAATAATAATACAACACAAAATGTACTTAGAACAAAATGTATTGAAACAAGAAAGTGTACACAATATTTACATATAGTCTTTTGTATATTCTTGGGAAGACCATTCCTGGAGAATGTGTTGACTTAGTCGCAGTCGGGCAGAGTCTCTGGATTGAATCTCTTGATTCCTCCCCGGTACCAACCATATTTATATGGTCGGTACACCACTATGTAAATTAGGTGGATCCTACCACAACAGTTTTTGAGGTTGTTCCAAAACTGCCACATATTAAGACCATTTTCCCAGGCTGATATTTATCAAGATTAACTCCTTGACAAATTAACTATGATGAGATTCAAACCCAGGTTTTATAGTCAGAATTCTAATCTTTTAACCACTTGGCCACACATCCACAATTGTTTTGTAATTGTGTGATAAATAGTTAAGAAGTGGACATATTTTTGATACAACATAATTGATACATTGATGTACATTAAATATGCAACACAGTGTATCACTTACCAGACCAAAGCTTGTCAGCCCAACATCAATTATTTAGTGAAAATGTCATCACCTTTTCTCCAGTTATAACCTTGTAGAGGAGGTGCTGAAAATTTCTTGATCAAATGCACTTCCTAACATCTCTCCAAAATGATCAAACATAAGAATTTTTCCGAAAGGGCTTTCTGTTTGGGCTGAGAATTTTTCAGTATCCTCTCTGACTGTCAGAAATACACTGTCATTCTAAACTTGTAAAACCTTCTTATGAGTAAACCATTAAAATAATGTCATGTCACTCTACAGGCGGTATTGAAACCATGTAACCTATCCCCACAGTTAGGTCATTGGTAACTAAACCAGTTCCTCCACTAGGTATTTCCAGTGAAAAGAGTGGCTAGGCACCCAGGATTAAATAAAAAAACCTATCAAATAGTGGATGAACTTTCTTGTAGGGTCAACAGTCATCTAGCACAAAGGGTTCTATAGCTATCTATGCAGCTGGTGTGGTGATAACATAACAATGTTTCCTAAAGTTAACAGCCAGGGTGGAGAGTTCCACTAATGGAATCAATGGTCACTTATCTATGCCCATGGCAAAGCTTCAAGTTAGAGGACAATGGCTGTGTTTTAAGCTGGAGCGAGATAGACATTACCAGGTCATCTTGTCAAAACTGCTATGCATGAAGAAAAACCTCTCTGGCTTTCAATCCAGATATGTGGACGGAACTGGTCAGGTAATGTGCAGCAACTCCACAGTTGCATATGGTCATGGGACTGATGATAAAAATAACTGTCATTTTGCATTTTCTACATTTCTGAAGACTGCATTGCATGTGCTCACAGTGAGATTTAGAAAATAAATGTCTACAATCACTTGAGGCAAAGTAAGTAAATAAGAAGTAATATTATCATTGTGTGTTTTTTATTTAATGAAGCATTGTTAATTGTCATGCTTTTTTTTTTCACTAGAACCTTCTTATCTTAATTTTAGTTGCTTTTCATAGCATAGATTGGAAATGAAGAAAATAACCTTGAGCAAGACTTAAACCTGTACCTGTTTTAACATGAAAGCTACTATATCACTTGAGGCATCCTGGGTAAGACGTTAAACTACATCCGTGTCCTGGATAAGACTTTAAACTACGTTCAGCAGCAAGGCCTCTGATCAGGAGCTTGTGAGGAGTGTGGAACCATCTCTTAATTGCTAGTGTTCCCAGGTCCATCCTGACCTGGAGTGGTAGTACCTGTTAGGGTCCCAGCTATGGGCAAATAGTTAACTATTACCAGCAATACTTTTTTGAAAAAATTATTACCAGCAACACAATTTTGAAGGAAATATATTACTAGAAACAGATTTTTGACAAAACAAAATATTACCAGCAAAAAAATTTTTGTCAGCATTAAATAATCTATTGCGGTTGATATGCCGTTAAACAAAATAAACCAAGCCAATCTAAACTAAAGAATACATACTTTATTCATACGAATCTATCCTAAAAATGTTGTTGGCATTAAATAACCCATTGAGGTTGATATACTGTTAAACAAACCAAACCAAACATATCACTTGAGCTATAGGAACTTGGGGATCAAATCTAACTATAAAATTTCATTCTTTACTTTTCCTAGATCATTCACTGCTATATTTAATATTATTACTTTTATTTACACTCATAATATTCATATGTGAGGGTGTTGAAAGGTTCCTAGCATGGCACACTTCCCAAAATTTGGCATAATGACCAGATTTTTTTTTTTTTTTGAAAGGGTTTGGTTGAAGTGAGAACCTTTCAGCACCCTTTGTCATAGTAAATGACAGGAAAAGATTGCCTGAATATGCATGCTAAAACAAAAAGAAGTATTTTTTTAAGTAGGTTTTTTATGCTTATTTTTTAGTTAATTCTGTAAAAAATTGTAAAAATGATATTTTAAGTCTGAGATGATAAAAATAAAATGCTCCTAAATTGTAACAGTATGATATTCCTTGAGACATTCCATGCAAAATGGAGTTGTGCATTCTTTACATCAAGTTGTCACCCCATTTTTTTCTCTTTGAGAAGTATGCATGCAGGCATAGCACTGTCTTTGGCTTGTTCTACCAACTTTATTTGCAGGCAAATACTCCAGGAAATGAATGAATCTTAGTAAATAGTAACCACATATATCCAAGAGTTGTCATTTAAAATAAAATCATGAATGAATGGTGTCAGTATAATTGGAAAAAAGTTCAAATCATCAATTGATGATATTCACTGATCTCCAATTAAGGGTTGCTATTTGAGTCATATTTCTTTGATCTTAATTTTAGTTGCATTTCATTATAACTATTCAGATCAATAGAGTGCATATCAGAAATAAAGAATAAGCTCTTCATGAAACTTGAACTTGGCAAATTTGTTTTTTTTGTTTTGTTTTGCATCATCTGCTTTACTGCTCAAGCTCAAAAGAATCAAATCTAACCAGAGAGACTTGCTTTTTATTTGATTCAGCAAATAAAAATATTCAAAATAATGTTAATAATACTAATATCACCTGTGTAAATAAAGCAACAATACCAGATAAGTTATCAAGTTATTGTAGGAAATAAAGAATAGCAATTGACTTTATCTTGATGTGCTTGAAAGGATTTGTTAAAGAGAGAAAAGAAAATCTGTAATTGGAATGCAATTAGAAAGAAGAAGCAGAGCAATTCTCATCCATTATTTCGTTCAGTTTTTTAATTTTTTTTTTTTTACTTTTTGCATTCCCTTACTTCTTTGTGACCAATTTATAAAAATTAATTAATATTATAAAAATCATATATTATAAATTTTAAAGCGTTAATTGTGATGGGGACAGATGTAGCTAATTATTGTTTGAGTACTTGGTATATTCTTATGGATGTATCATCCAAACAAATTACATTCTGCATCTGTACAATACTCAATATGTTATAATTAAACAGCAACAGAATTTCATTATCTTATGTTACCATGAGACGACAAGATTAAAGTTCAGTTATTGATGTGATATTTTCATCAGTAATGCATCATTCACTGTTTCTGCCATTGTATGTGTTTGTTATTATTTTTACATTAATTTAAATGTCTCCTGTTCCATCAGAAAATAACAAGTCCCTAATGCAAGTCTGTTGGGAGTTTCTAACATTGTGGCACTCATACAATAATATTTATCAACTTGATTATCGACTTTGCATTTAGTTTCTTCTCTTTTAATTCTTTTGATCATATATGTTACAATTTAAGGTGAAAATGTATATAGAGAGTGCATTAATTTCTGAATCTTCCATGGTAAATTTGCATTCAGTTTTGTACAGCTTTTCATCTTGCTTGAGGAAAACTACTGCTATTACAATGTGGAATATTTAAAAACAACAACAATAAAAACAAAAGAAGTAAGAAGTTGAATGAAATTGACTAGGCTGTACATCTAGACCCAGCGATGCCAGAAATTTAAATTTAAACATCCCCGCATCTTCAATGTTTTCATGTTTAATTATAACTGATGTTTGTTTATGTTTTCATTTACTCTCACATAATTCTTTTGAATCATATACAATATTGGATTGGCTGACCAGGCCTAATATATATTTTACTGTGCCATCAAAAAACTGATGGCAGTATTTTAGTTTTTAATATTTTATGAATAAGATACAATTAGAAAATAAGCATCTGTTTATATATGAGTAAAAAATAATTTGGAAACTGAAAATAATTTAAGATATAAATTACAGTGTTTTATTTGTCAAGTTTGAAATGTCATAGATTTCCATTTCTAATAAAGAGTCTATTAAATCAAAAGTGTCAATTACATTGGATGGACAATTTGCCTGTATTTGTATAGTGGACTTTTTTGATGATGTAAAAAAAATATGATACATGTGTACAAAAATGTGTGTCTGTGTGTGAATATATAATGGATTCTATTTTTTAATCCAATATATTTTTATTACTTCAAACGTTATTTCTAGTGGATAAGCATATTTGAGTAGATGCTATGTTTTTTTAAAACAATGTTTATTTTGTCTACTGGCTTGCACACTTGAGATCTTGAGAATTTTTTAGAAATTGCTTGCTTATCTTTCAGAACTGATCAGAACTGTTTTTTTAGAAAATCTAAAGGAGTGAATGTACATGAAGGCAAATAGAAGCTAGCTTGAGTATGAAGTACTTTGTAGCTGAGTGGTAAAAGCACACCAGATCAGATGGTGGTTTCTCCTGCAAAGGGAGAGACAAGTTCGAATCCTGTTGGAGAACACATAATTCAGTCATATATATATATATAGAAAGAGAGAGAGGGAGAGAGATAACAATATATATTTTTATGTACATTATTTACATTATTCGGACTATTGTCCTCATCTTTGTCGCCATATTTATTACGTTTCAGCCATTGTATGCTCCAGCCTTCTTCAGGTGGGTGGTTGGAATGTCAAACTTAACCCTTTATTTCGCTTCTGGAGAAGGCCGGAGCATACAACGGCCAAAATGGTGTAATAAATATGGTGACAAAGATAAGGACAATAGTCTGAATAATGTAAATAATGTACATAATACCTCATCTCGGAAATATAGACAGATATATTTTTATATTTCAAGAACAATAGTGGGGGAAAATGTATGACAAATTGGAAAAATTTTCTTGTATTGTGTTTTGTTCTTTAGGATTTAACTGAATTAAATTTGTTATGTTGGTACGGCTATAGAAGTTACAACATTTCACCATTCCTGGCAGAACTTTTATTATCACAGTGTGGGATATCTATTAACAAAAGTGATGGAAAAAAAAAAAAAGAATCTAAATGAAATTGGCTAGATAAGAAAAAATTTCAAATTCCCAGCATCCCTCGTTCATGCATAACAACAGAACAAGTTTGGCCTGATGAAGTCCTAAAGGATGAAAAACGTTATGAGAAAACTTTTTCCCACTTTGTCATATATATATATATATATATATATATATAAAATTTATTCATATTGTCCTTTTACAGATATATTTTTTATTGATATCTGAAATCTTTATATATATATATACACACACACACACACACACAGGTTACAGACACAGAGATTGAGAGAGGTTCTCATTAGGTTGAAAAATTAGTCTGAACTGTTAACATCTTCATCTGCATGAAGAATCCCATTTCAAAGTCTAACAAATTTTAGCAATGCTTATTCTTTGTGAGAAGCCAGCAATCAAAACAGGTTGATCTTTGGATTTGGAATAAGAGCATTCAAGTTAGAAAGCAATTCCAGCTTTTAATCAGAAGGTATATCAAGATAAATTTATAGCAGAACACTGTAAGATTCATAGCATACTAATAATACATAATGATAAATAATAGTCTGAAACATATATATATATATATATATATATATATGTGTGTGTGTGTGAAAATATATAGAAAATAGGAAAGAACTGGTTAGGTAAATGATCCCAAGTTCCTTAGTATTTTAGTTATTATTTTTAAAAAATAGTGCTCGATACAAAAGTAGAGCATAAATATAATTATTTATTTAAAAATATGATTCCAACTCATGACATAAGAGGTCTCATGTTTCAAAACAAGAGCCGAAAACTTCAATATAATTATTTGAATTAAATTGAGTTAAAGTAAGCTCTGTTCCATCTTCAAGTGAAATTTTGATTTCAATTATTAAAACACGTAAATTTCAGAAATAAGTTATTCCAAAAAAAATTTCGCTTGCAGACTGACCACAGATTCTTGATTGGATTTAAATCAGGAGAGTTTCTGAGCCAGTCAATAGTACTTTGATTTGCTCACTGATAAGGCTTGCCAATGTGTTTAAGCAGCATTACAAATTTTCGTACACTTCTTTGGAGTAACATTCATCGCAGACAATAGCCATAGGACAACTAATTGACAGTCGGGACAATAGTGTCTGGGTGTGATGAAAATCTGATGCAATCACAGATGATGCAATATTTTTCAAGGCCAAACAAATTTCATCACAAACTCTGAAAATAGATTCATATTGCTGTATACCACTGTGAATGATTTAATCTGAGGGAAAAATATAAATCAATAACACTGTGTCATTCCAGTGAGTCTATTTTCAGGAAAAATAGGTTTCTCAAGTCCAGTGGCTGTGATCACTATTTCCAGTATTGATGCAGGCTTCATTTCTTGCCTTTTGTTTGAAATATGGAAACAAAAACAAACCTTATACTTAACATCAGGAAGAGACAGTTGAAGTTTCTAGGGCACATATTGAAGAAAGAGGGTTTAGAAAATCTGATACACACAGGACAGATTGAAGGCAAGAGGGACAGAAGAAAACAAAGCATGATCTACTTCAGTAAATGGATGGTGGAGCAGGGTTTGGAGGAGATAACAAAAAGATAAAATTTGTCAAGAGCTACAAAGTATATAAAATTGCGGAGAGCCATGATTGCCTACATCCTGAAGGGACATGACACATAGTAGAAGAACCATTTCTACTATTGCTATTGTCGCAAGAACTCATGTGTTTTCTGTCATTTGGTACAATTCTTTGTTTATGATTCTGTAGTGCCAGTTCATTGTGTTCAAAGAAGTAGGATGGTCTGTTCTAAGATCTTAAAATATCGGAAAATGATTTTTGTTGATGTTATAAATAAAGGAAGTCAAATTTTTTTTAATCAATTCTCTAGACATTTTGCATATTTTTATCAATTGATTCAATGAGCAACAATGTTATAAAACAAAGTTTTTTTTTGTTTTTTTCAAGGCCACTAAGATGCTACTTAAAGTGAAAGAATGAAAAGACTTTAGAAGGAATTGGAAACCTGATCCTAAACAAGAAACAAGGGATAAACCTCTACCCTTCTTAAAAAACCCAGACAGGAGTGTGAACCAGGTGATAAGCAAATCTACAGGTAAAGCAAATATTAGCACATTATCTTTCCTTTTTTTTTTTTTGTAAAATTAACCAACCATCTTTTTTTAAAATCCTAATGTTTTGACAGATACCCTCTCGAAAGGTCTGTCTGAATTTCTAAGATGATGCTAATATGGGACAATGATTTATTTAAACTAATTTATTTCTCTTTGTTTATTTGTCTCATTTTGGTTGTTGTCACATCTGGTGCATCTAATTAGGTAAGGTTGGTTAATGACATAACAACCTTTGTTAGGTTATTTATACTGAATATCTTGTAGGACAAAAATCACAATGGATTAATCAATAGGTAGACATAGGTCCAAGTGGAGTGCTGAACTGCTATGTAATATAAATAATAAAAAAAAACACTATTAAAGAGTGAGAACAATAAAAGAACAAGAATTAAGAAGACAGAATATAATGATTGACATTGTATTTAAATTTTTGAAGATCAAAATTGACTGGAAAGCAGGAAGCCAGAAAAGAGTTCCACAAGCTAGGAGTGAAAGCAAAAAGCTTATGGTTACATTCTAGTAATTTCAACCATAAAATGATGAGACCTAGCAGCCAATCTAGTACTATGCTTCAATTTGTAAAGCAGACATATGAAAGAGAAAAGCTCTTCAGAACAATTACAATAAAAATATTTATAGAAAAAGTACATAGAAGATGACAAGTCAGGATTTTCAGAATCTTCCTTGGATCTTATTAAGAATCTCTAAATACATAGAAGCAGTGGTCCAGATGTGGCAGCAATATTCAGTGTATGAACAAATATAATAATAATATCAATAATATAGTCAAGTCAAAGATTCTCTTAAGATGTTTGCATAATAAACTTTCGTTTAAAAGTCTAAAAAAAAAAAAAAAAAAAATATTATTTCTGATACACGATAATATATAATTCTATTAACAATTTCTGAGATGATGTATGAATCAGTTATTTTTTGGTTGATTTGTATCTTTGGGTGTGCCAACTCCAAGAAAGGAGTGTTTCCTTAGAAAAGAATTAATTCATGGTCATAGAGATTGACTCAGATATTCTGTTCTGTGTGTCATAATTTGATTAGCTGTTTGGCACCAATCAGCATCTTAAGTTTGGCCAGAATATCAGTCTGTTATATTTTAAACATTGAATGAATACAGTACCTTCAAGGAATAATGGAAAATTTCCCAGCTTGATCAAGAAAGGATTATTCCTATAAAGATTTATGCAAAAATACTATTACATGCCCCCTCTTACTAATACCTAAAAGTATATACTTCCACAAATTTGCAACACTCAAGGTTTAAAATGAAGTTTTAAAAATGAAAAATCTTTCTTGAGGCTTTTAATTTAATTTTAATTTCAAGCTCATCGATTAAATTTAAATTTCCAATAAGCAAAATACTTTTCTGCATTTCAAAACTAACTTAAATTGACTGAAAGGAGTTTTTGTTTTGAAATTGCTGAAATTAGTGCCATTTTTAGCCATCTTCCATCATAATGCAATTCTCTTTACTAAGAAAAAATCTTCCAAAAATAAAATAAACTTTAAATCAGCTAATATTCCTCAAATAAAGTTTCAGAAAAGTATAATTATCTTTTTTGAAACAAATATTACTAAGTTTAAAATATCACAGAAATGCATTTTTTAACATGGTGGTAGCTGTTTATTTAAGGTGTTGATAGCTTGAATGACAGATGGTAGTTTATCTAAAGTTTTTATATGGTGGATATATCTGTAAAAATAATTGAGAAACATGATTAAATATATAATTAAAAATTTAGGGAAATATTTTTATTGCTCTTATTTTCTGATAATATCATGTATGAACATCTGTATCTGCAAAAATCAGCACATTTCTACACATACAAAAAATATTCAAAATTCTTTTTAAAATATTGGTGTTCAATTAAGTGTACAAAGCTATTCGATTTTTGATTAGTAAATATAGTTTTTACTTAATAACAATACCACCTAAAAGCCACAGAGTAATATAGAAATTTAAAAGATTTAAAACTATAAATTATTCTAATTAAATTTTTAAAAAATGAAAACAATTCCTTAAAAATTCATTATTCGTCAAAAACATTTTTTTTCTTAAGACACTAATGTCCATAATATATCTGTTTGTGGGCCAACAATACCACCTGCAACAAGTGGTTAAAAGCAATTAAAAGCTTTTCTAATTAAATAATGTCTTTATTGCAATTTTTATTTTATGATTGATTAGATCAGAATAGATTTCCAGTAACTGAAGTTACTGATTTACAAGAAGAAATTGTTAATTTAAATTCTACAAGGATTTCCTTGCTTTTAACTAATATAAACATTAAGATCTACAAAATTTAATTTCTCAGTTTCATAAAATTAAATAAGTGTGGGTTAACAGATTTACCAAGATTTTCTGTAGAAAAAAAATATTTTGTAAAATATTTCATTTATTTGTGAATAACTCCTGAAAATTTAATTAAAACCTGAGAATTATTTCATTTTTGCAAGAATTTCAAAATCAATGTTTTTCCCTGCAAAATAAATACTGAAATTCTGTATACTAATCTTTTGTCACCCTGCTGACACACAAAAAAAGATTTTTAACCAAAATTTTGAATGTTTTAAAAAGGATTAAAAAATCCTTTGGCCTTTCTTCTTAATACTAACAAAGATTTTGACAATAAAAGTTTGTTTTTATTAAGTTTGGGGCATTTTTTTTTTATCACAGTATGTTAATTTTTTGGTGAAACAGTAGAGTTACCTACTGAAAAGTGATGACTTCAAAAACCAATGAGATGTTTGTTTGGCCTTTTCTCTGTATGCCTAGATTTGAGCCTGTGTTTATGTCACTATAAAATGTTCTAGAAAAAAGGATTGAGAAGGAAAATTCTTCATTTGTATTTTCCCACCAATCAGCAGCAAAGAATTCAAACCCACCATAATTTGAAATGGTATCTGAGTGATTATTGGGGCCCAAATATATAAAAAGATGCTAACTGATGAAGATCACTATTCATTCATGTGTTGTCGAACACAGCGTAAAAAAGATAAAATCTTTGCACCAAAGTATAACTAATAACTACCAATTCTTCTGAAACCAATTTAAAAGAGACTGCAGAACTAGCTTTTATCACATCTCTGGTACAAAAAAAACAAAAAAACAACTCTGGTGGTGGGGGTAATGTTCTTCCTCCCCTATCAAATTTTTGTGATTGCTACTACATTTGACCCCAACTGCTGACAAGTCTAAATTTGATTTGACAACTTCCAGAGAACTTTCACTGCACCCCCCTCACGATCACCAGTTAAGGACATTTTTGATTTTTTTCAGTTCCAGGTCAAAATTTACAAATGAAGATTTTCATTATTCAGCATAATTTTGATTCTTCTTCTTTTATGCACTGTCTTCCTTCAGGATGTTGGCGATCATGGTTCTCTACAATTCCATATCCTTTGTAGCTCTTAATAAATTTTGTCTTCTTGTTATCTTTGCTAAACCCTGTTCTGCCATCCATTTACTCAAGCCCATTAGGTAGGTTATGCGTTGTTTTCCTCTGTCACACTTGGTTTTGGTATATCCTGTGAGTGTCAAATTTTCCAAGCCCTCTTTCTCCCTTGTGTGCCTTTAAATTTCAACTCTCTTTCTGATGTATAAATATCCTTTTTGTTTCCATTTTCCTTAATACTTTGTCATTGCTCACATGTTCAGTTCATGTGCATCGTTCTGTAGAACCATATTTCTGTTGCTTCAACTCCCTTCACTGCTATATGGGGCTGATATTATATAACTGTTCAGTACTCTTTTCTTTGTTTCTGATGAAACATTTCTGTTTTTTATTACTTTGTTTAGCTTTTGGAAGGCATCATTCACTATCCCAATGCACTTTCAGAGTTCTGTTTTAAATTGTTGTACTTGTTTGAATTTGGTATCCCCAATTTGTAATTTGCACATTGGGCTGTCCCTTTTGCTGTCAACCTTATATTCTATCTTCTTGCAATTGATGTTTCATTCTTTCTTATTGCTTTCCTTGAAAAACTTCTGTAGGAGTTATTGTAGTTTCCTTTCTGTGTCTGCAATCAACATTGTGTCATCTGCATATCTTATGTTGTTAAGATTGTGGCCACCAATAATGAATCCTGGTAAGTCTTCTACTTTTCTCAGAATAGCCTCACTGTGTAGGTTGAATAAGTTTTTGCTAACACCTCTTTCTGTTTTTGTATATTTACTGAATTCATTTTCTATCTATATGCAGGTAGTTGGCTCCCAATATAAGTTCTGGATTATTCTAATATCCTTCCCAAATATATTGCGGAAGCCATTATACACTTCTTTCATTCTCAATTTAAATCAAATTGTAAATAAATTCTTTCTGTTCAATTTCACATCGAATAAATATCCTTCTTTTCTTGCATGCTTAATAACCCACTGATTTTTCTTTCTGTATTGGTAATAAATTCAAATAATCTCTCCAAATGCTGATATTTGGTCAGGTGACCAGAATTTGGGAAGTATGTTAAACTGGCAACTTTTATATCTGTGATCTATTCAAAACTTAATGAGTGCAGAATCTGTTAAACCTGCTTTGAGTTCAATAGCATTTCAGGAACCTTGTAGATTATATTTAAAAAGACAAGTTCATGTTAAATTTATCATCAGAATTATGTAACAGACTTAACAGTTAATGTTATGAAATTTTGATCTCTTGTACATAGAAAAATAGAATATTAAATATATTTTTAAAACATTTAGATTCAAACAGTTTGGTTTGTGATATTAAAAGAAATTCTCTGCCCTGAAATCCAATATTCTTTCATTTAATATCTCTTTAAAGACATTCGTGCTTTTTTTGTTTACTCTTGAATTATCATTTCTTTTATTTGTAAAATACCAGTTGCAAACATTTATAAATGATGTGAATCTTAGCACAGAAGTAAATATAGCAAAAAATAAACATTAACTTTTCCAGAAGTTTTTCAAATTAAAATTGTGTGTGTTTATGCGAAAAGATTGCATGCAAGAATGGAAATCTTGTCTGCAAATTATGAACAATTTTTTCTAATGTAATATCTTGATAATGATAATAAAAAGGCAAAGAAAAAAAAGACAAACAAGTTCTAAGATGGCAGACTGTCATATTTGATGAGGAATATTATTGAATCAATCTGTCATTTTTATCTCATTATTTCCTGATACCATTTTCAGGATTGTTGCAGTATTGATTAGATGTTAGTATCAAAAGATATTGGCAATGGTCTTTTACAAATTCCAATACTCTTTCTGTTCCAAATTAGATATTTCTAAAGGTTTAAAATTAGTCAAGCAATATAATGGCTTGGTGTGTATATATATATATATATATATATATATATATATATCATTAACTTTTCTTGTGTTCTTTTTTTTAGCCAGTCTTTTTGCTCTTATCATTCCCCTTTCTTTTTTCATTTTACCCTTTCTATTTTCTCTTTCTTTTTCTTGTTTTTCCCTTCTTTATTTTTTTCAGTCTCTACCTTCTTTATTTTCTCCTTTTCCCTCTTTTTCACTCTGTTATGTCTCTTTTTTCTCTTACTTCTCTCTTTTTCTCTTTTCTATTTTCCTCCACTTTTTCCTCTTTTTTTAAACTCTTTTATTCCATTTTACCATCTTTCTTTTTCTCCACTTTTCTGTTGTATTCTTTACCATGTTATGATTTAATTATTATTTCTTTTTTACTCTCCTGCATTTCATCATCATCAGGATTTATTATCATTATCGTTACTAACCACTAGTAAGAAAAAAAAAATTAAAATTATAGAAATATTAAATAACATTTCTTCATTATCATAATTCTGTATTTTCTTTTTTACTTTCATTAATCATCGTCCCCTATCGTAATGATATCTTTTTACTTTATAATTATCATTTAATTCTATTATTTTTGTACTTATTACTTTTTATCATTCCTGCAATTATTATTTCCATTTTTTCTAATAACATATCATCATTTATCTTTTATTTTACTATCATTTTTATCTCATTATTACACCATTACCTCCCTTTTTCAGATGACAATGGATACTTTATTATTTGAAGCATTATCATTTATACATTCTTTAAAGCTTTTTATTGCTTTCTCTTTATATCTATACTTTTGCTATAAATCTGTGATCAAGTTCAAAGTAGTTTTTTTCTCTCTGTAATGTGGTATTTGATTCAAAACAAGATGACAGATAATAGTTCTCTCCCTTGCTTTTCTACTTACTCTTCAAAATAAAAAATAAAAAAAGATGCTTTATGGAATGATTAATGAACCACAAAAAAGAAATAAAAAACATCCTACAACAAATGCATTCTTTCTAATCATCTTGACTTTCCTTTGTGGTCTTTTCCAAGATGAATGAATCATTTCCTGCTTAAGAATAAAAAATAAACAAAGAGAACCTTTACTGAAGTTCCTGTTTTTCATTGTCACTGTTCATCTGAAGTTCTGTTCTCCTGTCTGGAAGTTAACCCCAGTTTGTGACAACATTGCTCACCATTGATTTCAAATCAAATGTGTTATATTTCCCATAGGTTCCAAAAATGGGGAAAATGCATTATCCAATTTAATATGCATTGAGATTGGTAGGATTATTTTTATTCCTAGCATCCCCATGACAAAGTTATGAGGCATTGGCTAGTTTCAAATAACATCCAAGATGATCTTCAAGTATCCTTTCCTAATTTCGCTTGATGTGATCATTATTTAAAATATTGTTTAATAAAAAAAGGAATAGAAAACAAATGATAAACATAATGTGTATGTACCCAACAGATACAACTAACAATGTTACATATGAATATCATTATCATCATCTTACTTTTCTCACTTTCAAAGCAGGAAGCCGTCTTGTTTCCTATCACATAGTAATGCTGTACTGACCATATGTGTCCATGTGTTGTTAAATGTTTTTATTTCTGTCAAGAATCCTTTAGCTAAATGTGATCTCATACTAGGGTTACACATCCTGATTTTTATCTTTTCAAAACCTTCCCCATGAGTGAGTATGGTAGTAAGAGTTTTCAAACCAAAAGAGATAATGTTGAGTTGACCGCCAATAAGCATTGTGAACATATGTTAGTACTGATTCAATAATTATTGCACTAGATTATGCACATTATTGGTCAAAATTCTGCTCACCTATAACATTTCATATGTCAATAGAGGGTACTACTAAATGAAAATTTAGCTCTTGAGAATATATTTCAATTGAGCACTCTTGAAAGATAGGCTAATTCTATAAACAACAGCCACCTGCGTGAATGCAAAGGTGTTTGGTAAAATGAATTTGGAACACTCTGATTGGTTTACATTCATAAAAACAATATGCTAGAATTAGTTCTTTCTCTCAGCCAAGTGAAGATAGCTCAGTGGTAGAAACTCTGACTGACACTAAATCAGTCAGGTTTTGATCCTGGTTTGAGGCATTTGGATGTCTAGTCATACTTAGGAGCTGTGATACAGTGAAACAGTACTGTCTGCGAATGATATATATATATATATATATATATATATATATATATATATATGGTGTATCAAAAATACTTTTACAAACTTTGGGGTGGGTTTCTCACACCAAAACAAGGACAAAAGTCCATATAAAGAGATGTCCACAGATCCTTCATTTTTGAGTTATTAAGTTTAAAGTTGTTATAAAATAAAATAAGACATATTTCGGCTGATTTGCAGGCAAATGAACTAACATACTCAAGAGTGAGAGCCAGATGTGAATGGGACAAGGCCCCGTCACAAAATGACCATTATCATCGTTTACGCATAGGCCTGACGCACGAGTTCTGGTCGAAAAATAAAATAATATTTTAAAGTGTTTCTATTTTTTGACCAATAAAAATACTTCCCTCCTAATTATACTCGCGTTGTTTTTCCCCATAAAAGGGGTCACACTGGGAAGTACAACAGCAGTCAACAGGAGGCCAGGGAAGAGACCTGTCACAGTCAGTCGGCAGCAGAAGCACCACACCAACCACTGAGAACTACTATGAGAGATCAACCCAGATCTTCAGCCAGCTTAGGAACTATACCACAAGGTAGCTGTCCCAAAACCACACATTCCTATTGAAATAAATCATGTAAATCTATTTCTGCTGTTGTTGTATTTCTTTCTTGCAACCATAAGTGTGTCTATAACAAAGTTTACAGTAGAAATGTACTGTTAAATGAAATTGCTGTTAAATGTACAATCCAAGATACAATCTAAAAATACATTTGCAAACTTTTAGGACAGGTTCCTGATACAAAAACAATGTAAAATATCCATATTAACATATGTCCAAAAAGTTATCATTGTACCTCAATTCAGCAACTCATAGCAAATGTTCAAAATGTCCCCTGCTTGCTTCTACACACGCATGCATTCATTGGATCATTGACTGGCAGACACTTTGAAATACTACCACATGGTGTCGAATGGTTTTGCAGGACCTCCGTGATATGGTGATGAAGAGTCTCTGTATTATTAATGTCTGCTGCATAAACCAATTGTTTTAGGTTGCCCCACAGCTAAAAATCCAAAGGATTGAGGTCAGGGAAATGTGCAGCCCATGGAACCAGTCCTTCTCTAGCTATCCATCTTTCATGGTAGATGTCAGTCAGTGTATCGCGAACAATGTGACTAAAATGTGCTGGACTGCCATCATGCATGAACCACATGTGTCTTTGTGTTAGCATGGATACATATTCTTGTAGGTCTGGAAGTGTGTTTTAAATAAAGTCCCTGTAGATAGCTCCTGTAAGACATGCTATGAGAACATATGGATCTACCAGACAGTCACACACAATTCCAGTCCACACATTCATTGTGAACTGATTCTGGTGACTAGCCTGTATTGTACCATAGAGATTTTGATCTACCCACAAATGATTCTGGTGACTAGCCTGTATTGTACCATGGAGATTTTGATCTACCCACAAATGTTGGTTGTATCAACTTGTTATTCCTTCTCGTTCAAATTTTGCCTAATCCATAAACAAGACTGAAGAGACAAACAATGGATCAACAGTTTGTGCAATAAACCATTGACAAAAATTCTTCAGAGGGTGAAAGACCTTGTACATGTCATAAATGATATGGATACAGGAGTTACTTTTGAAGTACCCTGTATGCAGTACTACAAGATGTATGAGATGCTATGGCTACCTGACATGTGCTGATACCTGGATTGTCTCCAAAAGCCTGTAAAACATGTTCTTTGTGGTCAGGCATATGAGCAGATCTCGGTCTTCCCCGATCCATAGTCTGTGGTGTTATAGATCCTGTCTCAGTGCGATAATAATCAGCAGCAAAGATTGAATGACTTGACTTTCTTCGGTCTGGAAATGCAATCTAATACAGCCATGCAGACTTGTATCCCTTACCATTTCAATGGCTGTATGTAAAAATCATATCTGCCTGTTCACGATATAAATATCTTGCTGTTGTTAAACGGAACACTTCTCAGTTAACTCACTACTCCAAACGTTAAACATTGAAGTCAGACTAGCCAGAAATGTACACAAATGACAAATCTAATCTAGTCTACATGGCAACATAGCGCTATCTACAATAAACTTTTTTAGACTTAATAACTCAAAAAGAAGGATTTGTGTACATAGGTTTATATGAACTTTTGTCTTTGTTTGGTGTGACGAACCTGCTCCCAAAGTTTCTAAAAGTATGTAAAATTCCACTATAGACTCAATGTTGAAAATCAGAGTCTTTACAAACTTTCTGGTATTACTGTCAGTTTCATGATAAATTTTCTCATCAGATGCTGAGATAAAACATTTCAATAAATTCAATCATGACATCCACCTTCTCTGCCATCCTGGGTATGGCAATAAACTACATCCGGCAGCAAGGTCTCTGATCAGGAGGTTTTGAGGAGTGTGGAACCATCTTTTAATTACTGTTGTTCCCAGGTTCACCATGATCGGGGGTGGTAGCACCTGTTAGGATTCCAACTTTGGGCAAATAATGAACCCCTAAACTGGGGTTGAAACATTATAAAAATACATTTTGATAGTAAAAAAAATTCTAAAAAAAGATTAACTGCAATACATTTTTGTAAAAAACAAATTACTGAAACTCCCAAGAAAAGTAAATTTCAGCATTAAATGACACATAAGGTGTTGATAAACAAACCAAACCAATCTATCCTTCCACACAGTGGGCTAGGTCCAGACATTACCAATTTTTAAAGCAACTTAGAGACATTTCTAAATCTTGAAAACTGTGGTTTTTAAAGATTTTAAAAATTTTGTTCATATTATTACCCAGTCAAAATTTATGGCTTCTGGTGTTTAAGAGTTTTTCAAGAAATCATTGCTTAATGTGTTTATGCTTTTCTGAGCATGTTTCTATGAAGCAGCTATACAAATAGATATAAATCAACCCAGGCTTCCTGAAAATGTCACATTTATTGTGTTTTAATACCTCAATCCCTTAAATTTATGAACATCACCCAGAAAATAATGATTTCTTAATGATTTTCTCTCAAAAAATGTGCAAAAAAACATTTAAACTTCAATGGAAACTAGGAAAAGATCCTCTCGGCAGAACATGTTACACCTATATATATATATATATATATATATATATATATAGGTTATATACAACACTTTTTAAATGTTTTCTTGCTGTCTCATCTCAGCTATTTGAAAAATTATCTTTTTCAATATTTTCCAATGTTGACCACTATCTTATTGAAAGAGCTGAAAACTGAAAAATCTGTCTTAATAACTTGTATAGAAATTAATTCATATTGTGGACAATTTCATATGATTCACTCGAATGCAATAAGTTAATTCTAGTATTAATTAATTACTATCTATTTTTCAGCATCTCTTTGTAAATTAGTAATTTCTTTTGCTTTGATTGTTTATCTTTTTTTAGTCTGTTGACCCATGAAACTTAATGGAGTTTCCTATTGGTTTAATAGAAAATCGATTTCTCCCTTTTATTAATTAAAAAGATAATTCAGAACTTAAGTTTTAAAGATTTATTCTTTTCAGCCAAAAAGGCCAACTGATATATAAGCTCGATCCAACAATTGTGCCCCACTCAACCTTCCTTTGATAACACCCTAACCAAGAGTTCCTTTTTTTAATTTACTGACAGGGTATATCCATAAAATGTCTATATTCTTATGTTTTAACTTTATAATAGACTCATTTTTCTGATACTGCAAGAACATGAGGTAAAGGCATTAATTTGGACAATTTGGGATATTCAAGAATATTCTTTGGTGTGTTGGTCAACTTGTCCTTTAAAAAACTAAAAAGGTGTATGTAATCCGTTGTTAAAGAAAAGAAGACTACTTTCACCAAATGTTTATACTTACCTCTTAGGTTTTATTGAAAATATGACCTGATCATGATAAAGCCTTATAAATTCAATGGACAAAATCTGTAGTAGCCATTTCTTCTTTGGTGTCACTTTCTCTTTTAATGCTTCCTTACTTTTTTTTTGAATGGGGTGGTGCCTTTAAATTTAGTACCTGTATAGTGGTTGCTATGTTTTTCACATCCACATACACTCAAAGTCATTTTATTCACCTGTGGTTGGCTAATAAGTTACTACTACCTTTGTATAGGACAATTTAGCCATCGCAGTCGTTCCTTTGAATCTTTTGGTTCTGAGCATACTTACCTATTCTGTTTAGTACGTGTGTAGGGATTGGTTAATTTTTAACCAAACACATATTTTTAATGTAAGATCAAGTTTTCCCGTGGTTCTGTGGGAGCCTACCTCTTTTCCTTAAAACGGGCGACTTTTCATAAGCCTCCAGTAAGATCCAAGCCATCAACACAAATCCACGATCTTGCTCATCACACTCTAACGCACACACAGACACAGAATTTTGTAACTACAAACTTACATTATCTCCCTGTAACTTTCACCAAGCACAATCAACCAGAACTTTGTTGATTCAAACCAGTTTATTCACAACACATTTCAAGCAACTGTATTCTTGGTGTTATTCATTCTTCACATGCAAACTTTGCTCTAACAATTATTTCGGAACATTTATCTCACAAGAGGACTTTCTTCAAATGCTTGATTACGATCAGTCTACAGTCAAGGGGAAAGAAATTCCTTCTCTTTAATCTACATTGTGAATATAATTTTATTTCATGCTTGTTGTTGTATTTTATTCAATATATATTTGTTGGTTAACAAATTGGAGTTGTTGTTATTACTTGAATCCTGTACGTGGAAGAATCATTAATATAAATAGTAGTAGTGCCTATATATTTGGTGTTCCTGTTACATTTAGTGAATCAACTGTACGCTACACCTGCTTCTCTTTAATTGTCACCAATATTTTTTTTTCATTTTGTGTCCCCTTCCTTTTTACTGTCCCCCTTTGTACCCACTTTTACTGATGCCTTTATATTTGGTACAATTTTCTCTCTTACTGCCCTCTTCTCTTTTGGCCTCCTCTTCTTTTTTACTAACCCCTTTACGTTTGGTACCCACTTCTTTTTCACTTCTCCTTTCTCTTTTGATTTTCCCTTATTTTTATAGCCCACTTCTCATTTGGTTCTCCCTTCTCTTTTACTGCCTTCTTCTCTTTCTGTGTCCTTTTTTAGTGTCCCCCTTCTCTTTTACTGTCTCCTTGTCCTTTCACATGCACTTCTTTTTTGTTAATCTCTTTGAATTTGGTACCCACTTCTTATTTAAAGCCTGCTTCTCTTTCTCCATTCTCTTTTAAGTGTCCGGGTAAGACGTTAAACTACGTCCAGCAGCAAGGCCTCTGATCATAAGCTTGTGAGGAGCGTGGAACCACCTCTTAATTGCTGGTGTTCCCAGGTCCACCCTGACCCGGGGTGGAAGCACCTGTTACGGTCCCAGCTATGGGCAAATAGTTAACTATTACCAGCAATACTTTTTTTTAAAAAATTATTACCAGCAATACAATTTTGAAGGAAATATATTACCAGAAACAGATTTTTTCACAAAACAAAATATTACCCACAATAAAAATTTCTGTCAGTATTAAGTAACCCATTGAGGTTGATATGCCATAAAACAAAATAAACCAAACCAATCTAAACCAAAGAATACATATTCTATTCATACAAATCTATCCTAAAAATGTTGTTGGCATTAAATAACCCATTGAAGTTGATATGCCGTAAAACAAAATAAACCAAACCAATCTAAACCAAAGAATACATATTCTATTCATACAAATCTATCCTAAAAATGTTGTTGGCATTAAATAACCCATTGAAGTTGATATGCCGTAAAACAAAATAAACCAAACCAATCTAAACCAAAGAATACATATTCTATTCATACAAATCTATCCTAAAAATGTTGTTGGCATTAAATAACCCATTGAAGTTGATATGCCGTAAAACAAAATAAACCAAACCAATCTAAACCAAAGAATACATATTCTATTCATACAAATCTATCCTAAAAATGTTGTTGGCATTAAATAACCCATTGAAGTTGATATGCCGTAAAACAAAATAAACCAAACCAATCTAAACCAAAGAATACATATTCTATTCATACAAATCTATCCTAAAAATGTTGTTGGCATTAAATAACCCATTGAAGTTGATATGCCAAAAACAAAATAAACCAAACCAATCTAAACCAAAGAATACATATTCTATTCATACAAATCTATCCTAAAAATGTTGTTGGCATTAAATAACCCATTGAAGTTGATATGCCATAAAACAAAATAAACCAAACCAATCTAAACCAAAGAATACATATTCTATTCATACAAATCTATCCTAAAAAAATGTTGTTGGCATTAAATAACCCATTGAAGTTGATATGCCAAAAACAAAATAAACCAAACCAATCTAAACCAAAGAATACATATTCTATTCATACAAATCTATCCTAAAAATGTTGTTGGCATTAAATAACCCATTGAAGTTGATATGCCATAAAACAAAATAAACCAAACCAATCTAAACCAAAGAATACATATTCTATTCATACAAATCTATCCTAAAAATGTTGTTGGCATTAAATAACCCATTGAAGTTGATATGCCGTAAAACAAAATAAACCAAACCAATCTAAACCAAAGAATACATATTCTATTCATCAAATCTATCCTAAAAATGTTGTTGGCATTAAATAACCCATTGAAGTTGATATGCCGTAAAACAAAATAAACCAAACCAATCTAAACCAAAGAATACATATTCTATTCATACAAATCTATCCTAAAAATGTTGTTGGCATTAAATAACCCATTGAAGTTGATATGCCGTAAAACAAAATAAACCAAACCAATCTAAACCAAAGAATACATATTCTATTCATACAAATCTATCCTAAAAATGTTGTTGGCATTAAATAACCCATTGAAGTTGATATACCATAAAACAAAATAAACCAAACCAAACCTTCTCTTTTAATACCCTACTCACATGTTTATTTTGCTCTGTGGTTAATCCAGTTTTACTTTCATTTGTAGAGAAAAAGAAAACATGAAATGTTATATGAATGACCATTTAGATGGAGCAATGGTTGTTTTTTTTTTGTTTTTTTTTTAAGTAAATTTTGTCAAAATTCTACCTTTTCAAAAGCAGGCAACTGTGACCTAAGCTGCATTTGTCAACCGGAATCTTTCCTGTCTTGTGGTCAGCAACATTGCCTATGAAAGGATTGATGGTTTGAGTGATTTGTTTTTTATGGCTTATCAACCTTTTGTGGTTTATTTAAAGCCAAAACACATTTTGGTCTGTATGAAAAATTAAAAAAAATTTTTTTTTTTGAATGATTATTGCATTAACAATTTTTGGTAACAACAATTTTTCCAGATAAAAGTCATGCTAGGGAGAGGAGATGATTCATATCTTTCTAAAAGAATATTTGTGTATAAATGAATGTAACAAACACAACTTGAATTTGAACTTGGTTCTCCAATTTCTTATTTCCAGCTACTATCCATTACACCAACTGCACATTCATTAATTATCAACTGAAGACATGAGAACCTCAATGTCTGTCATAAGCCCTATTTAAAGTCAACACAAGAACATGTTATAGAATCGTCAATGTTTGTCTACTCACCCCCGTTAAAAATAGACTCTTCTATAAGAATTAGCTTTGACCAATCAACACCACACATTGTGAAATTCGGCTTGTTAATGGTCGAGACGACCCTAGAATGTGTATTCATGGTCAAAAATCTGTTTTCTCGCCAGGCCACTGAGAGCCTACTTTGGTTTCTCAAACTAAATAAAAGGATGAATTTCAGTCCAATTCACCAGTCAGACCTCCACACCTAGAGAGATGCCCATCAACTCCACACCAGTCAAAAACTCTGATTTTGCCGCGTAAAAAATATTCTCTGACTCAGCAACCTTCGCGCACACTCTATCTCTCTCTAGAACATTTCTCAAACTTCACTCACTATACTTTCAAAGTGATATTTCTCACTACATAACAAGTATCAGAAACTAACAATCTATTTTTCTTAAGCAGATATGCAACTCTGAACAACTTTGAATATTTGTATAAACACACTTATGTACATACACTAACGATTCAACCTCAACACTGAACATTTTTGTATGTGATCAAACAAACAGTTTAATTCTGTGGACAAATCTAATCAATACCTGCGAACACACCCAAACATTCACAATAACACAATACACAATAAAATACACTAATCCTCATTTATCCATCAAATCGTAAACCCACAGTATATTAAATTGTATATAAATTGATATTATTGTTATGCATTCAACTTTTGTCTTGTTTTCAACTTTATTTGCATGATTTGTTCCAAGTATTTGTTCTAAATAATTGTTGTGGACGAATGTTGTAGAACACGGCCTCGAAATTCCTTCTGATCAATTTAAACACAATCACCAGTCTGCAACAATGTTATTTGCATGACAGAAATATTTCAATAAGTGTGAAATATCTAAAAGTTCTCTATTCATTTTTCCAGAAATCTGAAACTATCTTTCAGATTCTTGACTTCTTTTTTTACAACATGTTTATTATTTATTAATTTCTTTGGGCACAATGTTCATTGTAGTTAACCTCTCTTCAGTGGGATTATCCATAGTTATTGAATTCTCTTTTTTTTATAGACATACTATCTACATCCTGTGTCTAACCATGTTTGTATAGCTTCTGGTGGTTGAGTTTTCAATCCAGAGACAACATCTCATTGTATATGGTTCTGAATTCAGAATTCCCCTTCTCTTAGATTGGTTGTCAAACACAACTAGAGAACCCAGTCTGCCATACTATTACCCAAAAGCTGGGTGTGCCAAAGAGATGGATACCTTACCCGAGAGTATTTGAGTGAAGTGAATATAACTAGTTAGACTACGTACATATTCAAATTTTCATCCTGAGTAAATAGACAATAAACATCACTGAAACAACATTAGAAGAGGATGACTTATCAAAAGCTCATTTCTAAAATAATATGACTGGTTGTTGTTGAATACCCTCATCACAGACAGCTAAATATAAAAATGCCAATGTACAGATATGAGAATCCCGATTTGGATATCCTGAGCCTTATAGGAACAATGTAACAAAGAACTCTCTCCATGACAATTTATTTGTTTTTTTATATATGTTCTGTGCATACTTGAAGAAATGAAATGATATTTGTGTTTCATATTTAAAAGGAAAAAAATAAGATGGCTTAACTAATATTTGCAAAATATGATTTTAGACTGATGCTGAATACTCTAGCCATGGCTTCTTCTATTATGTGCCATATTCTTTCAAGAGATGAGGTATCATGGCTATCAATAACTTCATATCCTTTGCAGCTCTTAGCAATATTTGTCTTTGTACCTTCCCACTCACAACCTGTTCTACCATCTATTAACATAAGTTTATTATTTTAAGACATTTTTTATGTTTATACATTCTTTTTATACATACAAATATTTAAGTAAATGCTCTGTTTATAATAAACAGTACTAAACAACAATTACCAGCCTGAATGTCCGAGAAATTTTCACAGAAAATATTCGTCCTCCAACAATGTCCGTCGATATTTTCTGCGAAAATTTCTCAGACATTCAGGCCGGTAAATGTTGTTTAATACTGTTTATTATAAACAGAGAATTTACTTAAATATTTGTATCTATAAAAAGAATGTATAAACATAAAAATGTCTTAAAATAATTGTTGGACTTTGTCCATTTCATAATGTGTGACGTCATAAGTTTATTAGTTATCTTCTGTCCATCTTTCTTCAATATATCATGTAAGAGTAAAATCCTCCAAACCTTCTATTATAACTTGCTATTATTGGGTTATTATAACACACACTCATTCTTGGTATAACGTAATTTGTTGAGTATTCCCTATATGTAATACTACTGCCATACACCTGTATAGTGAGTATAAAGGCTGGCTCTAATATGGCTTCTCTCAATCACATATCATGGAACTCTTTATAGTATTGGGTAAGTTCATAGAGTCACCGGGGTGTGGGGTGTAACATCTCCTCTTGATTACTACTTTATTCAATAAATATATTTTTTTATTTTTATTTCATATTAGTATCTCCCCATTCTCTTTCTGGGAAGTTCACTAACATACTTTACTTTGTAATGTTTCTGTCTTGGATCCACTTCTAGTTCTTCTGTATGTTTGCTTTTCCTTGAATTTGTCCATGTTGGTTCTAGGATTTGTTTTGGTACAGGCACATCAAAAATGTTGTACAGCATTTTAATGAGATCTTTCATCAGTTAATCTTTTCTTCAACTGATTTTGGTGCTTTTTATGTTGGAAGTTTTTTTACTTTTACCACGTAGACCAATTTTAGGATTCCAGCTGCTATTATGCCATCTTCCCATGTTTCTTTTCCATCCTTATATAACCACTCATGGATTTTGACTTGGCAATTCTTATTATTTATATTACAATTATTTGTCTGTATATTACAACACCATTACATATTGAGTATGCATTCAATTCTTGATTCTGTACTTTTCTTTGAATTGCTTTTTTATTTTAGAAATAAAGATGTCCTTTTCTGCTTTTTGTTTGATTTCATCCAATGTAACTGGTAATTCCTGTACTATGTTACACAGAATGTTTTTAATTTCCATCTTACTTTTTAGCACTGCTATGACCATGTCCTCCAATGGTTCTGCATTTTTAGGTATTAACCTGCATGTCGTAATTTTTTATATGGTTGGTACTCCATCATAAAATTATAATTTAACAGGATGGTACCCCAGTGCGATAATCTGTTAGCTGTATGGGTAGGTATACCTTTCTTTGAACCATATATCACTAATAACAGTTTATGGTCTGTTTACAATGTGAAGTTTCTTCCATGAATAAATTTATAGAATTTTTTCATCATGAATATGATTGCTAGAGCTTATTTCTCTATTTGGCTGTAATTCTTCTCTGCTGGTAGAAGTGAGTGTGAAGCATGAGCAAAAGCTTTCATTTTACCACCATCATATTTGTGTAAAATCACCGCTCCAATACCGTAATCACTAGCATTTAATGCTACTACAATTTTTGCTTTTGGATCATAGTGTGCTAATGATAAATCAGACATAAAACTTTTTTTTTTTATCGCATCAAATGCTTTTTGACATTTATGATTCCAGTTCCACTTTACTCCTTTTTTCAGTAGATTGTTAAGTGCTGCTATCAAACTATGTATATGTATGTATGTATGTACGTACATATATATGTACATAAATTCAATGATAATTAGCCAGTCCTAAAACAACCTGTAACATAGTTATGTTTGTTGGTGTAGGCATATTTCTAATTGCATTTGCCCTTGACAGATCTGGTTTCCTCCAATTTTTATCAATAAGTTGACTCAGGTATTTTTTCTTTTTTTTTTTTTTTTTTTTTTTTTGGTGGGAGGGGGGTTTAAAAACCATTCACATTTTTCTTTGCTAAACTTGAATCCATATTCTTTTAGTTTTTGTGCAATTGTTTTAACATACCCAATATGTTCTTTCGACAAACTCTTGATCCAAATATTGCCCAGATATGCCTCTGTAAAATCACAGTCTGCCAGCATGGTATCCATGGCTTGATGGAAAAAAAATAGCTCTATGCCACCTTTACACCAAAAGGAAGTCAATTAAATTTATATAAACCTCCGTGTGTGTTTATTGTCATTAATTCAGAACATCGATTTTAAGTCTGAATTTGTAAATATGTTTCTAAGACATCCAGCTTTGAAAATATTTTATGACATTCAATTTTGAAAAAAATTTCTTCTGGACTTGTTAATAGGTAATTGTGAGTTTCAAGACAATCCAGTTGAGAAATCTGCACAAACACAAATTTATCATTTTTTTTTTCTTTACATACACTGTTGGTGCAGCCCATTATGAATGGCTTATTTTACTGCAATACACCAATTCTTTCTAGTCTGTCCAGCTCTTTATTTACTTGTTCTAATGCTGTGAATGATACACTCCATTTCAGTTTAAATACTGATATCAATACTTGAAAATTTGACCAACCCAGTTCATTAGATTGAACAACAGGAAAACATTTTTTTAATTCTTCCTCCAGTTTTACACTGTGGCTTTTTAAATTTGTTGCTTGTTCACTTACATTTTTACAATAAGCATTTATTGGCAAATCCAAGAATTCAAATCGTTCCATTCAGTCCATACTGAATAGATTTGTTGCATTTCTTAGAACATTTTTAACCACAGTTATAGAATTCAGCATTTTTCTAAGTCTTTCCTGACATGTAATTTTCTACATCTGAAACAAGGTTTTATATTCCATTTTGTGTATTTTTCCTTAGCTTTTACCTATGCTCATTCTTTATTCTGAAATTTGTCAGAATCATGCTCCAGATTTAGCATTGTTTGACAATCGTCCACTATTTCCTGTAGTGTTGTGTTATTATTATGTTCAATCTTTGCTAAGATTTTGTTTGTACTTCAGCATCTTTTTCTGCTTTTAGACTTTGCATGAAAATGAATCCCTTCAACATATCTGGAGTATTTTCCTATAGTTAAAATTGTTCACATTCTCTGTTGATGGTACCTACATATATGACAAAATCTTTATTCTCTTTTTTGGTTAACTTCATGCACCTCCAACAATCATGGAACAGAGAGTACTTGTCACTAAAAATTTTCATCAGGGTGTGTACTGTGTCTTCAAACACTATTTCATCTGATTTTCTTGATAAAATATAATTGCAGTACTTTTCGCAATCTATTGGCGCTATTTTTCTTTACAACAACCTGGTTTTTTATCATCTTTCCAGCCACTGCATTCCTGAATAAATAATTCTTCATATCTTTGGAAATATGCAGCAAAGGTCTGTTATCAGGATAGTATATGAATTCTAATATGATGTTTTGCACCACATTTGACATGGGAGATGATGAAGCCTTATTCTTCAAAACCATGTCCAGCAACTCTTGTTGTTTATGCAATTGTTGGGTATGTTGTTGTTGCTGCTTCTGTTGTTGTTGAATTTCCACAATGGAAGCCAAAATTTCCCCCATATTTGCAAGAAAATCTTTTTTTAAACCAGTGTGGTTGAAATTCTTGTAACTCCTGTTGCACACATATGAGTTTCAAAAATCTGGCCGCCCACTATTATAACTCCAGTTATCATATGGTTCTTGTTATACTGCACTTGAATTCAAGTTCATCATCAACTATTATAACTCCAGTTATAATGTTGCAATTTTATTCTGTGCTTGTATTTGAGTTCCCACATTGCTAACTATTATAACTTCAGTTATAATGTTGCAATTTTATTGTGTACTTCTGTTCAAGCTACTTATTGCCACTATTATAACTTCCTATTGTAAGGTTATTGTTGTAACGCATATTTATACTTGGTATAATGTAATTTGTTAAGTATTCTCTATATGTAATGCTTAGGCTATTGCCATATGTCTGTATAGTGAATATGAAGACAGATTCCAATACAGCTACTCTCAACCTCACACCTCTTTATAGTATTGGGTGAGTTTATAGAGTCACCCTTATACTATTTACTCAACAACACCTTCTTTCCTCATTAAGTGTCTCAGAAAAATCAACTGTTTTCTTTTTATTTTAAGTTTCCTTTTTCCTTTCCATTTTCCTTAGAACTTTTCTCATTCACATGCTCTGTATAAACTCAAACTTGCAGAAATTAAACAAAATCAATGTCTAAACAACAATACAACAAACTCTTGAATGACTCAACTTGGAAAGAGATGTATACTGACAGAATTAAAAGTATAATAACTTGGATGAGACTTGGAATTCAAAATGGAACCCATTAAGAGAAATTCTGGTGACATGTGAAAAGATCATCCCAAGGAAAATGAGACAAGAAAAAGTGGATGATAGATGAGATTCTTATGATGATGAAAAAGAGACAGTGTCAAGGAATGGTACAGAATATAAAATGTTAAATACAAACAATAGAAACAAATGCAGGCAGGCAAATGAGGAATGGCTCAACAAAATGTACAGAGATTGAAAGGATGGTATTCAGACCTGAACATCTACCAAATGACAGTTAATACATCATGATAAAAAAATGTCATATATATGAGAAGATTAATCCTGAGTAAATATAACAGAATTGAGATGTCAAGGAATTAGATATCCCCATTCACCAATGCAACACCAACTATCATAAGATAATGAATGTCTGGCACAGGAAGCTATCATAATCTACATTCAGACTAATGTCCTCATCTTTGTGGTTATTATCACAATGTTTAGGCTGTTGTGCCCTGCAGCCTTCAGGTGGCTATCAATATAGGTAATCTGCAGGAAATTTTGAACTGAACCCTTTATTCAAGCTGTCCATATTTGGTAATATCTCATCTTGTCCCTTGGGAAAATAGCCCATTAGATTTAAGGGTTGGCTAATTAATTTAAAGGGTTGTGTAATGAATTTGGTTAATGAAGTTGTTTTTTTATCTTCTTTTTTTTTAAGCATTTCACTACAAGCAAGGTGGGAGTGCCACTAGCATGCAAGGGGTTACAGAGAGTGGGAGCAAGAGTAAAGAGGCATGATAGAGGAAAGGATGAAGAGAAAGACAGGAATACATCAAGGCATCTGGAGATGTTGATTGACATTGCATTTGAATAGTTGGAGATTATAGCTGTCAGGGAAGCAAGTTAGAGGAAGGGAGTTCCATATATGGGAAGTGCGAGACATGATGTTATGATGACATAGTAATTGAATTGAATCCCTAGGAGAGGAAATATGGAATTATACCAAGTGAAAATAGACTGAGAAATAACCAAGCAGTACTAAAAAGATTGATTTGTTTTTTAATGGTTTATCAACCTTTTACAGGTTTATTTAAAGCCAGCAAATAATTTTAGATTGTAAGAGTTCATTTTGGAGATAATAATAATTTTGTGATAAAAGTTCTACTATTTAATCCATAGCTGGGCAGAGAAGAATTGGATTCACGCTTTTTCCAGTTCTCATTCCAAGCCACTATCTATTACACCACCTACACATCCAAGCTTACAGCAACTGGTATTTCATCATTCTTATCCATGCTCACAAGAATTTCCTCTTCACTTTCAGACATATCATCTTCACTACTTGCGGAATATCATGTATTCAGAGAAGGATGAAGGTCTCTAACATGGAGAGGTATTCTATCCACCAAGAATGATTGTGGACTAACAAGTCCAGAAATTCCTCCCTTTCTAAAAGTTGTTGTACACTGATTTTGTGGGGCCTTTAGCTACACAGGGTCTCCTACATTGTACACTTTGTGGCCCATCTCAGACATAATTGTAGGCACTGAATCAATCCCTTTAAGTTGAACCTTGTATCTGGAGACTTGATTTGTTGGCACAGTCAGTGGTGAGGTGTCATCTTTGGGGGTTACATTGTACCAGTAGGTGGCCTCTTCAACAGTACATTTCATTCTGGCTGCAATCCTATTGACACTTCTGAAACACTGTTCTGTTATTTTCATGCTGAGACATGCACACATTGGAATCACAAACAAATACCCCATCCTTTGGCAAAGGCCCAGAACTCCCTGCTGTGGAACATAGTATCATTGTCTGTGAGTAGCTCATGTGGTGGTCTTCTCTCACAGAACATCAATGTGATACTGAATGAATCTTGATGGTATAACAAATGCCACATAGAAAAATGTGACTGGCCACATTCTGTTAGTGTCAGGTAATGGCTGCCAAAGTAGTGTATGATCCCCATGGCAAGCCAGTGCTAAGTACTGTTCACTCCCAGTCTGCCATTTTGCCAATGGACTGGCACAGGATCTATTGTTGTGCCCTCAACACAGGTCCTAATGGCTGACTTTATGAAGGCCTTTGTCACAGAAGGACAAACTTTCCACACAAAATATGTGGTATGCTGTACTCCTGAATGCCAGCTGCATTGACGTGCATCAATTATCTGACTGAAACTCATGGTGTCAAAGGAAGCAACACACGCTCGCTGCACAGGTTTAACCCCCTTTTTGGTAATATTGAGCCACCTTTGGGGGTACATGGGCCATCTTCTCTGCTAAGTTCTGGCTTGATGTGACCAGCATCATGTCAATAGATGACTCATATTCTTGAACCAGTACCTTCATTGTGCTCAACTGTCTTCACACCAGCATCTCACTTGCTGCTTTGGTATATTCCCTAGCTTTTCCCATGAGTGTGTCAGACAGCCAGTGGTATACACACAAGGAATCGTTTTTTTATATGCAAATTCTTTGCCTGCCACTGCAGGGCCAAATTGATGCCTTTGATTGCAGCATCCATTTCAGGCAAGTTGATACATTGGGCATCATTTGTTGGCCAAGGCCAGCATACATCTTCCAGCATTGTTCCATTTTTTCCAACACCACTCCCTTCACTACGGAACTTGCATCGACCCATACATTGATTTTAGATCCGTTTATACACCAGTCACCCTGGACAGGATCTTTCTGTTACATTCTGTTCATAATTTCCTTCACCATCTGCTTGAGTGGGGTTGTCATCAACTTGGTCATCCCATCCTCTTGTGATTAAGTTTACCTGCCATTTGATGAACCCAATCACCTCATGCTGTCATCCACATATAGGGAGATGTTCCATTAGCTTCCTGCATGTGTGAGAAAACATGACATCAGGGATATTTGGAATCATACTTCCAAATTCCCATTGCAGAGTGTTAACCCCCCCTCCCCAACTTCCAGTTCAAGCACATGAGCCCCATCCTTCAAATGTTCATGGTCTTTGCACATCACTCCATACTTGGCTAATTTTGCCCTAACATGTTCTGCAGACATGATGCTTTCATTGATATACACATCATCAATGTATACCAACATTGCTCTCCTAAATGACTGCTACTGTGACTGCATGGTGTAAATAATGGACTTCATGACTAGAGGTGCCATATTGAGGCTGAATCCCAACTGTGTTAGGCAAAACCACTTCCCCTTGATCATCACGGTTTCATATGGCCACTGTAGCTCATGTTCGTGGACATGAAGATACACTTTTCAAAAATCAAATATGGCCACATTTGCTTCTTGTTGGTGCTAGTCTCACAGTTTGTCCGAACAAATGTCTGCATTTGGTATGGTATTAGCCAGCCATTGCTGATCCATATCTAGAATTTTTGTTCGTAAGCACTCTTAACATCCTTGGAAATATGGTACTCCGAAACCCTGTTGCATAACTGGGCCAACACCACACCTGCTGTCCACTTCTATTTTGCAGTCCAGCTCATTGACTCAAACAATATCTCAGTTAATGATTAGCAATACCACACCCATGACTGACAATATCCCTCTGCAGATCATTGGCAGAAGTCAAGTCTCTACCTAATTGCTTGAGCTTCATTACTACCACAATCAATTCTGCTACCAGCTTATTATCCTTCAGTATGACTCTAGCCTGCTGGTTGACATCCAGCACATCTCTTTGAGAGAAAGCACAAAGCAACCTCCTGAAGTGCTCATGCAATCTTGCTACAAAGGCACATGCAGGTCCATGTTCAGACACATAACCATATATGGTTGACATTCATTTGAATTCAAGTGCCTAGCTAGAAAAGGGGTCATATGCTATGAATGGATCTGTGGCAAAAGCAACATACAGAGTGTCCCTGATACAACCTACTTTCTTGCTGAATTGTTGGAACACAGCAAATCTGACTCCTGTTATTCTAGCAATGTTCTTTATGCTGCACAGATGACAGACTCATGCAATGACAGAAAGATCTTGGTTTAAACCATCAAATTCAGGGATTAACCGCAGGACAAACTTCCCATCTGCCATGAGTGCCAAAATAGCTTGTAATGAAAGCCAAGTGTTATGATAGGTATTCTCTCTGATAGATGTAGTCTCATCAAGAGAAGATAACTCTGCAATAGCTATAGTGATACTGCCTTTTATACCAAACCTAATTTACATAACACTACACCTCCCTGAACCTAAGAGGCCTTATACTTTTAGTTCATCTTTAACTTCTATGAACAACTCTGGGAGACATACTCTGTCTCTAAGAGTGAGTCTCTTTATTTCTTTTTATAGGAGATCTAGGTCTTAACTGATTCTCCTCATTTGAATCATTATGATATCTCCAGTCACTCTCATCCCTAGATTGTTCCACATTACTACTGGATAAACTCATTCTCTCCTCCTCCACCTGTTCTTCGCTTTTTCTCTGGTGGTCTTCCTGATCACTCTCTATACTGGATTCATTCATCTTTTCTTGCGTTCTCTGTTCTTCTGCTTCCTCTTTTCCCAAGACTTTATGCTCTCTTGTGGTTCTGAATTGGTTTTCATGAGCCAATATGTCTTGTCCATTCTTTATTAGCACTGCTCCGTTAAATCCCTTTTGCACCATAAAATTTACCCTTTCAGAATTTCAATCCTTGTCCTTTCTGTACCACATACTTTCATTTGTTGCAAATAACATTGTAATCAGAACCTTTATTTGTCTTCCCACCAGTGCAGATGGACTTTGTCTTCTGCCAGCATGCAGAATAGCTCTATAACTTATGAGTAGTCTGGGTAAATAACTCTGTATATCACAATCTACTGCTTTTAATCCCATTTTACTGTTTGAACCATTCTCTCCACATTTTCCATTTGACTGTGGGTGGTAAGGTAGGGTTTTGTATGGGATATAGCCAATATGTTTTAACCATGCACATAAAATTTCTTCACAAAACTCAGGCGCATTATCAGAGTCCAAAGTTTTTGGAACTCCATTTCTCAAAAATACTGCCCTCAACACCTGCTTCACAATAGTGGATTTTCTAACCGCAACTTTAATAACTTCAGGTCAACTTGAATACAAATCAACTAATATCAGAAATATCCATATGTACTTGTGTCCATGGCTTCATTTCCTTTGGCCAAAAGTGAATTTTAGTTTGCCTAAATTTCTTTATTTCTGCACACTTTGGGAATTTTTTAACATACTCTTCCACATCTCTCGAATAGCCTGGTCACCATGCTTGCAACTTCAACCTCATTTGCATAGCCAATATAACTCCCTGTATATCATTGTGCATGGCAACGCTCTTCTGGGGTTGAATATAAATTCCAAAGGCTTATGATCCAATTTTAACAGAAATTTCTTTCCTAGCAAAAAATTTAATGATCTTTCAAAGCTCCACACAATTGCCAATGTCTCCTTCTCAATATTTGAATAATTCATGTCTACCGATGTTAGTTTTCTCGATAAGTACATTACAGTGTAATCCTCCTGTGACAATATTGCAGCTATAGCACAATCACTGGCATTAGTTAATGTCAACTATTTCACCAGGTTGAGATTTTAACAACTGGTTTGTTTATAAGTGCCTTTTTTAATTTCTCAAACATGATGTTTTTTTGTTCATTGAAACTGAATATTCTTCTTCCTTATTTCGTTAAATGATTCCACAATGTCACTATATAGTGGTAGATATCTGTTTCAGAAATGGGTTAATCCTAAAAAAGATTCTCTTTTTTATTTCTGGGTGAAGCTATCTCTGATAATGAGTTGCATTTATTATGATTGTCATACCCACACTATTTAATTTTCTCAAAACATGTGCTTTGTTTTATTTTTGAGCTCTTCTTTACTGTGCACTTCAATACAAATGTCTTCCTGATATACAATTATATTTTTAATCCCCTCAAAAACTTTTTTTAATGGCTTTTTGGAAAATGTGACTAGATATTTTTTACTCCAAACGACAGATAAATCCATCTTAGTAATCCAATAGGGTTGTTCATTGTAGTGACTTCTTGAAACTTGCTACCAATTTTTATTTGATTATATGCTTACTTATAAGTCATTTTTAGCAAAGTATTTCATACCACAAACTCATGGCATGCTGTTTCAATGTTTGGCAATATGAATGAATCTGAATAATTGTTACAAATTCTTAAATCTCCATTGGGCTCACCTATTGCCACAATGGGTGAAGCCAAATTGCTATCACCCTGGCTAACCTTTTCTAATATTCCTTGTTCCACTATTTTGTTCAGCTTTGCAACCACCAAGGGGTAGAATGTGAACGGGAACTTTTGAGTCTTGAAAATACCTGAGTTTACTGATTTCTTTAAGTTGAATACTCGCCTCATATCTCCTTAATAATCCAATATCCGGTTCTACAGACTTTATGGAATTTAACAGCTTCGATGTATCCACTCTTAACATGTCAATTCCTAAAAGACCATGGCTTTTGATGCTTTCCACCAATTATGGGTATTATCTCAAATCTATTTATTGTTTTATTGTAATATCTACATACAAGTAAGCTTTTAGCAGCACTGTAAGTTTCCATGCTGCCTTCAGAAGCATTAAATTTTTGAATCAATTCCAATTGTTATAAGAACTCACACATGATTCCAGATTCATATTATGAGCTTGAAGCGACTCAAGAATTTTATGCTTGTATGAGATGTCAAACATTCAGTCAGTCAGTTTTAGCACAATTAGCTCATCTTCAATGGACATTGGTTTCAAACCCGTTCTTTCAAACTCACAATATCTCAACACTTCTTTCAATCGTTGTACATATTGTATAATAGTTTCATCCAGTCTCTGTCTATTTTCCAGAAATTTAGTTCTTTCCACTATAACCAATATTTCTTTGGCTGTATATTTGCTTTTATGATGGCAGGCAATTTCTTCATATGCTAAATCTTCCAACACTTTGGGATAGACCATGAGGGAGATATTTTTTATGGCCACACACCCTTCTGAAGCCAAAAACATATTTGTAGCTTCATTTTCTCCTCCACTGGCTTTGGTGTCCCTTAACTTCTTTATTATGGCCAATGCTACGAAATACCTAAGCCAGGTTTCTACATACTCAGGATCCTCCATTGTGGTTAAGTTGCTGATGCCATATTTTTATGATAGGTAATCTCTCTGACAGATGTAGTCTCAATAAAGAGAGGATAACTCCCCCGTAGATATAGTTATACTGCCTTTTATATCAAACTTAATTTACATATCACTAAACAAAGACTGTGCTGAGATTGGTTTAAACAGCTAACCGATTTGGTCCCCACCAATTACGGGGTTAATAGGCAGAGAGGGGAAAGAGATGGAAGGGGATATTGCCTTGGAAACAACAGGAACGTTAAGAAAAAAGTACCCACAGGACTGACTTCACAAGACACCATGTCTTGCTGACTGCTGGGTTTCCCATTGCTTTTAATAACTTACAAAAACCCAGATCTTAACCAGTTGCACAGAGGCCCATATGTAGACATGCCAAGCTGTCCTACTGTTCATGAGGAAAACCAGAAAGTAACTGGTGTAGACAATCATGTCTACACTTGATTTTGCATCTGTATCAACGTGCATTAGCCACATAACCAAGCTTGACATTAGCTTAACTAGAAGAACTCGTGTTTTAGCATGATAAGGCCATAAAATGGACAAAGTGAGATATCGGTAGACATGGACAGTAGAACAAGAAAAATCTGCCCATTGCAGATTAAAAGAAATGTTCAGTTCAAAATTCCCTGATGGATATCTGGATTAATAGACATTTGAAGAAGGCTTGTGATGGTTGAAATGTTGTGATACGAGCAACAAAGAACATTAGTCTGAAAGTAAATAAATGTAAATAAGACAATATATATATAAAATTCAGGACAGTTTTAACATTAATTTGGGTTACAAAACAACATTGAAAGGGAAATAATATTAGCCTGTTAAGAGCAGCGAAATACACTAATTACAAGTGTGTATGTGATTCTTATTGCAGTAAATGTTCATTAGTTCTTGTAAATTTCCTGTTTGTGAAATCCTGAATCTTCAGTTGCAGATTTATTTATTTTTTTTATTTTTACAGTCACAGGTTGCCAGCACCATGCCAATCTCTCTAGCTGACTTGGAATTCCTGTTCTTCTCTATTTCTTTTTGGTCAGAGTAATTTTTCTTACATTGCCTTTTTTATGGTGAAATGGCCCTATCATGCTATTTACCCACAAGGAAAATAGATTTATGCCCTTTGCAAACATATTTGCCTAAAAATGACTACTAGCAGTCCTGGTCCAAACTGAACATGAAGATTGATTTGTTTTTTATGGCTTATCAACCTTTTGTAGGTTATTTAAAGCTGAAACATTTTGGACTGTCAGAATAAGGATTTTTTTTTCCTGAGTGAATATTGCATGCTTTTTTTCAAACACATTTTCAATGATTGTTTTTTAGATCCTACTATTTAATCCATAGCTGAGGGAGAAGATAGATTCATAACTTTTGTCCAAACTGAAAATCAGTTTGCCAATTTTATTTTATATGTCTATAAATGTTAATCCACTCCACCCCCATATTTAATGCTTCATCCAGTAGATTTTCTCCATTTTATATCATTTTGTGGTTGCAATCTGATTAGGGAAATAGGAGAGAAAGACAAGTTAATATGTAGTAAAACAAATTATTCTTGATAAAAATCTATTTCCAGAACATAATAGGAGGACTGAATAATTTACATTTCTTCATAGGTTTCAGTCTCAAGAGTCTCAGCAGCTAGAGCAGAAGATGTGATTGTTTTGCATGTACAATGTACTTAAAATCAGAAAGAGACAGTTGAAATTTCTGGGACATATTATGAGGAAGGACAGCTTGGAAAACTTAATACTCACATGACATATTGAAGGATAGCAAAACAGAGGGAAACAGTAAATGACTTACCTAATGAGTTTGTGTGAATGGATGGCAGAGTGGGAACAAGGAAGAATAGTCAAATGGTGTTTAGAGTGAGAAGAGATGGGAAGTTGTGGATAACCATGATCACTTATGACACACAAACAAGAATGATGTACAATAACATGGAGACATTTCTCTTTCAATTTGCACTTAACACTTCAATCATCAAGCTTGATCAGCACCTAGATGGGTAGCCACTTGGGAATACCAGGTGCTGTAAGCTTAGAGGTGTAGTACCTAGGATGGGTAGCCACTTGGGAATACCAGGTGCTGTAAGCTTAGAGGTGTAGTACCTAGATGGGTAGCCACTTGGGAATACCAGGTGCTGTAAGCTTAGAGGTGTAGTACCTAGATGGGTAGCCACTTGGGAATACCAGGTGCTGTAAGCTTAGAGGTGTAGTACCTAGATGGGTAGCCACTTGGGAATACCAGGTGCTGTAAGCTTAGAGGTGTAGTACCTAGATGGGTAGCCACTTGGGAATACCAGGTGCTGTAAGCTTAGAGGTGTAGTACCTAGATGGGTAGCCACTTGGGAATACCAGGTGCTGTAAGCTTAGAGGTGTAGTACCTAGATGGGTAGCCACTTGGGAATACCAGGTGCTGTAAGCTTAGAGGTGTAGTACCTAGATGGGTAGCCACTTGGGAATACCAGGTGCTGTAAGCTTAGAGGTGTAGTACCTAGGATGGGTAGCCACTTGGGAATACCAGGTGCTGTAAGCTTAGAGGTGTAGTACCTAGATGGGTAGCCACTTGGGAATACCAGGTGCTGTAAGCTTAGAGGTGTAGTACCTAGATGGGCAGCCACTTGGGAATACCAGGTGCTGTAAGCTTTAGAGGTGTAGTACCTAGATGGGTAGCCACTTGGGAATACCAGGTGCTGTAAGCTTAGAGGTGTAGTACCTAGATGGGTAGCCACTTGGGAATACCAGGTGCTGTAAGCTTAGAGGTGTAGTACCTAGATGGGTAGCCACTTGGGAATACCAGGTGCTGTAGAGGTGTAGTTAGAGGGTGCCAGGGAATACCTGTAATGGGTGTAGCCACTTGGGAATACCAGGTGCTGTAAGCTTAGAGGTGTAGTACCTAGATGGCAGCCACTTGGGAATACCAGGTGCTGTGTTTAGAGGTGTAGTACCTAGATGGGTAGCCACTTGGGAATACCAGGTGCTGTAAGCTTAGAGGTGTAGTACCTAGATGGGTAGCCACTTGGGAATACCAGGTGCTGTAAGCTTAGAGGTGTAGTACCTAGATGGGTAGCCACTTGGGAATACCAGGTGCTGTAAGCTTAGAGGTGTAGTACCTAGGATGGGTAGCCACTTGGGAATACCAGGTGCTGTAAGCTTAGAGGTGTAGTACCTAGATGGGTAGCCACTTGGGAATACCAGGTGCTGTAAGCTTAGAGGTGTAGTACCTAGGATGGGTAGCCACTTGGGAATACCAGGTGCTGTAAGTTTAGAGGTGTAGTACCTAGATGGGTAGCCACTTGGGAATACCAGGTGCTGTAAGCTTAGAGGTGTAGTACCTAGATGGGTAGCCACTTGGGAATACCAGGTGCTGTAAGCTTGGATGTGCAGGTATTGTAATGGATAACAGTCCATTTCCAGTTCCAGTCAAGTTCATTATATTTGGGTATTCACTAATGCCCAAATACTTTTGGGAAAGTTATAAATCCACCTCTTCTCCCCCAGCTATGGGTTAATTAGTACAACTTGTATCATATTATCACCAAAAATGTCTTAGAATCTAAAAGTATTTTCTGGCTTTAAATAACTTGCAAAATGTTGATAATATGTAAAAAAAAAAACAAAAAAAAACAGATCAATCCATATGATCACTTTCAATGAATGTGTGTGGCTAAGTGCCTAACATACACACTCCTCAGTTTCTTAGTTGTTGGGAAAATAGGCATTAGGCTGAATTAGGATTTATACAATATTCCTCCATTATTCCCAGGAGCTATAATTCAAGACTCCCAGCTGATGTCTGAAACTAGACAATACAAAAATCTAGACATCCAGTTTTTGCTTATATATGTATACCTAATATAAATTTAGGCTAACTAAGACATTTACAACAATAACTAATAAAATAAGACAAGCATAACAATATATAGTTAAAATTTGGTTAGGCAAAACCCTGTGAATTGAATACCCATTGTCATAATGGTGGGCACAAAGTCAGTGCCTAGTTTTGCATGCAATGTATATTATAAATGAAACACTTACTTTGAAGCCACTTGCTTTCACTTAAAACTTTAATTTTACTTAAAAATAAAAAAAAAATCTAAGAGAAATGAAGGTCATTTTCAAACAGTGTAACTTCAACTATTTCAGAAAAATGAACTAACTTCCTGAACAGAATCTTAACTTGAAATACAGTGATAAAAGGTCTGTAAAGGATAGAAGATCTGTTTGACTGATTTTTTACAGCTTATCAACTTTTTGTGGATTATCTAAACCAAAAACATATTTTGAATTTTAAGAATAACTCTTATTATGCAAGCAAATATTTTATTGAGAATTTTTTGAGAATAATAATGATTTTTTTCAGATACAAATCCTATTACTTAACCCATAGCTGGGGAGAGAAGATACAGATTCATACAAAGATATTTGCACATAAATGAATGTAATGACCTCTAACTGGAATTCAAAATCAGCTTTCCAATTTCTCATTCCAAGCTGATGTCTGTTATACCACCAACACATCCACCTGCAGCTGCAGAAAGTGGAACTCTGGATAACGTAGAAGGAGACACTATATATATTTTTGGCGTGTGCAAATTTTCTATTTCCTGTTAGTTCTAAAGAATTTAATGATATAGTGAAGATGTTTTCTGCCTGCATTCCTGAGTTGAGAGATTTTCTTTATTTAAATAATTTACACTCCTTATCTTTGTTGTTATTATCGCAACATTTTGGTGATCATGTTCTCGAACCTTCTTCAGGTATCTATTGATCCAAGCAACTGTCAGGAAATTTCAAATTGAAGCTTTTCTTTAATCTCCAGTTGGTTCATAACTTTGGTGTCATAGTCATTGTGAGTTCAATCACTGAGCTGGTTAGTATAGATTCAGTCTCAGTAGAAACAGGACTAGCAATAAGTGAGCAGTACAAAAGAAGTAATTGTGAGTTCAATCCCTGAGCTGGGTGTATAGATTCAGGCTCAGTGGAAACAGGACTAGCAATAAATGAGCAGTACAAAAGAAGTAATTGTGAGTTCAATCCCTGAGCTGTGTGTATAGATTCAGGCTCAGTGGAAACAGGACTAGCAATAAGTGAGCAGTCGTAATTAAAAAAAGTTCAAGATGAGATATGTGTAGAGATTGACAGCAGAATGACGAAAATGTCTTAATCTAGATTAAATAAAGGATTCAGTTTGAAATTCCCTGAAGGTTACCTGAATTGAGAGATAGCTGAAGAGCCAAAACATTGTGAAAATATTAGCATAGATCAGGAACAGATATAAATAAAATATTTCCTGCTTATTGAATTTTCTTTCAGATTACAAACAGTTGAGGGAGGAAAAAATGTTTATTATAATTTCAAAATTTGGTAATCTCATATCAATTTAAAAATTTCTGATTAAAGATATAAAAGAGTTTATAATCAGATTTATTGTTTAGGTGTTGAATTTTTTCATCCAATCAAACAGTGGCACTCATTACTTTTTTATTTCCATGAGAAGAAATAAAGAACAGACTTTCCTTAGATTACAGAATTTCTCCATCTTTTGAGTGTTTTAATAATGAAATATGTCCATTTGTCATGATGGGGGAAAAAGTAATCTGACAGATGAAGAGACTTGAAGCAACAGAATTGTTGCTCTACAGAAGGATGTTGAGAATACTATGGATTGAATATGTGAGCAACAACAAAGTTCTAGAGTCAATAGAAACAAAAAAGACACTTATACTTAACATCAGGAAGAGACAGTTGAAATTTCTAGAGCATATAATGAGAAAAGAGGACTTGGAGAATTTGATACTCAAAGAATAGATTAAAGGCAAGCGGGACAAAGAAAAACAATGCATAACCTACCTGTTGGGCTTGAGGGAATGGATGACAGAGTAGGGTTTGTGAGAGATAGCAAAAAGACGACATTCATTAAGAGCTCCAAAGGACAGGAAATTTAAACTTCAATTGTCTCATGAAATGCTGATAAATTTAAGTTGGATTTCATCACATGGGTAAGGAAAGCTAAAAATATTGCATGGAATGTTTTATCATTTTTGGTTATCTACAATTTGGCTGTCCCATGGGATACTCATAGGTAAGTGAAGTTAAAGTATATAGCATGATAATTTTAATTATTTTTTTATCATATTTACTTTAGATATTCATGTGACACACATAAATTTAATTGGTCTTTCATCCTATTTGAGTAAGGAAAGTTGAAATAATAGCATGACATATTTTATCATTTTTGGCTATCCATACTTCATGTATCTATTAGACAGTTATAAATTTTAGTGGGCTTCATTATATATAAGGAAATTTTAAAAAAATAGCATATTATATTTGAGAATTTTTGGTCATCCATACTTTAGGTATCCATGAGACAACCATAAATTTAAGTCAGTTTCTATCAGATATTTGTAAGGAAACTAATAATATAGTGTGATATTTTGTGCATTACATTATGTTAGACACTGGCTTTTATACAGGGAGATGAAAAGATGAATGAAAAATATTAATCTGTGTTCGATGAAATTGTTACTAATTAAGAGATATACATTTTCGTTCACAGAGACATGTTATTACTTATTTTGTTGGTATTATCAAGTTATGACATTAAATAAAACAATAATAAGAAAGGAATTGCTATATTGATTCCCACGGACCAAGGCCGCATTTCTGTGACATTCAATTGATATATATATACAACATTATTAATTGATTGAAAGTTCACTTTTCATTGCATGATGCATGAATGATCAAAAAGAATAATTTTGCAGCAGGCTTTCTTGTAAAAATATGGAATAAATTTTTCAATATGTTGGATTTGAATCTCAAGTATGAGAGAGCACAAATCTGAAATAGTTCATAATTTATGTTTATAAATGTAAATTATAATTAAAAACATAATATACTATTAAAAAATGATTGCAAGAGGCTCTTGGTTTTGAACGTTAACCCCAGACCTCAAATGAAACTCATATATATATATATATATATCATCCATTGCTAAAGAAACTCAAAGAATGTTTGGTTCTTGATGCCAATCCAGAATGTATCTGACTTCACCTGCCATGCTTTTACTTCACAAGATCAAGATCAGACCAAAAATTTGGTTGAACATGGGGGTCTGCTTTGCTAACATTTCTGTGCTGGTGCTTCTCAACTTTGACAATGTCAGATATATTCACATGGCCTTGTGGGTGATGAATTATTTTCCTTGCTACAACCACTTTCCCACAGATGAAACCTCACAAGCCCCTCGCTATCCTATCACTATTTCCATTGAAAATGTTCTGAAGAGTGAGTTGATCTTACTTAGTTACACTAGTTAAGAACCACCATGTTTATATGACTGAATCATCCTCATTCACTTCATATTCCTTCATTGAGAAGGAGTTTCCTTTGGACAGTTTCTTCTCAAGATTTGTGGAACAGATTCCCAAGAGGATGCTTCCTCAATCACAACAATCTTAACTTCCTCAAGTTTAGGCACAACTCTTGTTTTTCCTATATACAGGATATCCGCCCCCCCCCAAATTATAATTTTGTAATCTAATAACGTGGCCAATTCTTGCTCAAATGATCTTAGGTATTTTATTGGGTACTCAATAGTGGGAAATAAAAGGATAAAAACCTAGTATACATACCTAATAAAGTAAGTTGGAATAACTCTGTGGAAAGTATTGTTTTTAGTTTGTCCATTCTCTTCACCATTATGAATTCCTTGTAGACTGACTTTTTTTTCAGTCATGATTCTAATGTTATTGTTTCTGTCAATTAATAAAGACACAAATCTCTGGTATTTTATATTTTTGTTTATCCAACTGTGAACTTTGTAAATTACTATTGACAAATCTGTATGTGGTTTTGTGTTTTTTTTTCCAAATCCAAAAAGAATCTGCAATTTTATTGGTCTTGACTTGGCATCTTGACTTCAATCACTTTCCCAGCACTATAATGTAGATTTCCTGTGATTTTTCTGCAAATATTTTCATGGTAACTGTTCTGATGACTTTTTTGTACATTGACTTTATAAATTTAAGTGCAGTACTAGATTGTCAACTGGATTCCATCATTTTACTATTAAAATTACTAGATATAGTTTCTTCTTTCATACTTTTTACTTGTGAAACTCTTTTCTAGTTTCTTGCTTTCCTGTCAACTATGATTTTCAAAAATTTAAATGCAACATCAGTCATCATCATCTGTCTTTGAATGCTGTTCTTTTATTGTCCTTTCTCTTCAATAGCATCTATTCAGTTTATTTCACTCTCAGTAACCCTTTACAACTTAGTGGTTTTATCACCTTGTTTGGTGTGAAATGATTAAAATAAAAGATGAATTCTAAATTGTCATAATGATACAAGAGAGCCTCTCCTCTTTCCCTCCCAGTTGAATGATTCTATATCCTCCTTTGAATGGGTTTGTCCTACATGTGCCTATCTGAATGCAGCTGACTTGGTCATTTAGTCCCATGTCAGTGGCAGACATTGACATCTTGTGAAAGTTCAGATCAACCGAATGATGCACCTTGCTTCTCTTATGGACACTGAGTACAAAGTCTATTTTTGTATAATCTGAGGTGTGTCACATATGACATGAACATTTGCATTCTCAATTAAGCTCCAGGCTTTGAATGTCTATTGAGTCTCAAGTTCACTCCAAACATTAATGGTTGGATCATTTTATTACTCCACAAAGTATCTGACTCTTACCATGCTTTATCTTGACAAGAAACAGATTAGATCAAAAATGGAGTATTACTGCCATATCTGAAATGGCAGTACCCAATCCACACTTTCCAGCCTTGACAAAGTTCGAAAATCATTTACACAGTCCTTGTGGGTGATGACTTATTTTCCAACCTGCAACCTCTTTTCCATCAATCAAACATCACAATTATATCACTACTCTATCCCAAATGCACAAAGGAGTTCAATTTTCAGTTTAAATTCTTCTTTATAGATATAAAGATAAGATTAATATAAATTAAATTTGTCACTTCTGATTGATGCTCAACTTTGAAAATTCATAGATTAACTTTTTCGTAATTGTTTGACTCCTTGTATTGCTCCAATAAATATCTGAATCCTTCTCCCATGCTTTATCTTTACAAAAATCAGATTAGAACAAAAATGCTGCCATATCTGGACTGGATTTGCCCATTCCTTACTTTCCTGGCTTGATGGACTTCAAAATCATTTATGCAATCTTGTAAGGGAAGACTTATTTTTCACTCTGCATTTTTTCTTACAGTAAGGTTCACCCTGTACAATAGTTTATATGAATAAGAGGGGAAGATGGTTAAATAGTTTATATGAATAGGAGAGGAAGATGGTTAAATCTAAATTTGAACAGGTTATAAATCATATATAAGAGTTCCACTTGAGGTCAGGTGTGAGTTTGAGGCCCAATATCCTCTCAAGGTACAGAGCCTCCTCGAGGTGACATCTGTTCATCGTGACTGGTGCTATTTTGTGGGCTGATCGGTAGTGATGGAATGAAACAGTTTTGTCTTTAATAACCACCTTCATCAATCTACCTGTTAGAAAGGATTTTATAATTGAGAACACCCTTCCAGTGATTCCATAGATGGAGAGCTTGTGTAGCAAACCTTTGTGCCACATTTTATCAAAGACCTTCAAGATCTCTAATGCTATGCTTCCGCAGTGTGTCATCAAGAGCCTCACTAAGTCTGTGTGTCTGTAGTTAGGACATCAGCAGTGGATCAGGTTGATTGAAACCTATGCTGCACAAGGTGTTCCTATCTAAGTGTTTGATAACTTTTTTGTTGATTGAAGCCTCAAACAGCTTTCTGATGATACTGAGAAGACTAATTGGTTTATACTGTGACAGGGGAATTGCACACCAATGTTCTTGAAGACTGGGAATACACTTGCCTCCTTCCACAGGATTGGGAAAGATTTCTTCTTCAAGAAGTGGTTAAATAACTTTGCTAGGATGGGGAGTAATTCTGGATTGATATTCTTAAGAATGACCACTGGAATTTTGTCTGGTCCTGTGCTTTTTTAGGGGCCGAGGTTTTTGATAAGTCTAAAGACTTCTTTTACTGAAATGAGTATATTACTTAGATTGTGCTCACTGAGACATAGGAAGTTAGGGAGGGGATGGCTTTTGTCATCTAACATTGAGTTTGAGGTAAAGATTGAGGCCAAGAGCTTTGCCTTGTCTGATGAAGAGGATATGACCTCAGAGCCATTTATAATAGTGGCTGCAGCCACTTTGACACTGTTCATAATTTGGCTGGTGATCTTCCAGAATTTGCAAGATCCAATTTGTTTATTTTCAACCTTGGCATGTACAGCACTTGGTATTTTCCAAAACTATCTTACAGCAATTGTGGGCAGCACATTCAGGGTTGAACCAGGACTGACACTACAATCCTAACGTGTTCAAGTCTAGAGTAATCTGTCATCTTTCCCACCTATCTGGATAAACTGTGCCCATTACTCTTTAACCCTCTACCTCGAGTGGCTCTCGAGCCATGTACAGGGTGGACTTCACTGTAAAAAAAAAAAAAATTCTCAAAGTATGTCACAAAAAACATTTTTGACAGGGTGACAGAAAAAGAAATACACACGTTGAAGGCAGTAAATATGTTCTCTAAACCCTGTGTGGGTCCATCAAGTGCTTATTTAAAGTTCACAAGAATTAGTCTTATCAATTGAATCATAAAACTATGAATATCAGAAACATAATTTATAGAAAATATTTACAGTCATATGAAGACAGGAAGGAAAAGGCTCACATCAGCTAAATTTATTCAAGTTAATCTGAAAGCAAATTCAATTTACTTATTGCCTGTCAGCAATATTTACTTGCAAAGTCATTTAAAAAGAGGAATACATTTTAAAGATTGCAAGGAATAAAAATATTTCTAATTCCAAGTGAAATAAGATGATTAAATACAATTTAACTTGAAAGTCAAACATAATCTTAAACTATAAAATCTTCAAATTTGAATATCTATTCAAATATAGCAATAGAAGCTGTATTCATTGATAACAGTCTTCAACCCCTTACAGACTGAATTTGTTTATAAATTTTACCAGTTTTAAAGTCCTGGGCATGACGATAAACTACATCTGACAGCAAGGCCTCTGGTTGGGAGATTAAAGGTTTTGAGGAGTGTGGAACCACTTCTTAATTGCTGTTGTTTCCAGGTTCATCTTGACCCACAGTGGTAGCACCTGTTCGGGTCCCAATTATGAGCAAATAGTGAACCCCCAAACAAAAACAAAACAATATGAAAGTATAAAAATGAATTTTTATAGTAAAAATACCAGCAATACATTTTTGTAGGGAAATTACCAACAATAGATTTTTATAAAAAAATTACCAAAAATTCATTTTTATAGTAACATCACCAGCTTTACATTTTATAGCAAAATGACCAGTTATACATTTTTATATCAAAATGACCAACAATACATTTTATAGCAATATGACCAAACAATACATTTCTTCCATGTAAATAGTTTCTGTTAGATATTCTTTTGAAGTCCTGGGTATGATGACAAACTACATCTGGCAGCAAGACCTCTGATCTTGAGATTAGATTTTTTGAGGAGCATGAAACTACCTGTTAATTGCTGTTGCTTCCAGGTCCACCCTGACCTGGGGTGGTAGCACCTGTTATGGTCCCAGCTATGGGCAATTAGTGACCCCCCCCCAAACAAAAGCAAAATACTATGAAAGTATAAAAATACATTTTGGTAGTAAAAATACCTGCAATGCATTTTTAATTAGTAAAATTACCAATAAACATTTATAGTACAATTATTCATTTTATAGTATAATGACCAACAATATATTCAGAGAAGCCATGTGCATCAGTAAGTTGACCTGAAAGATGTCTTTTGCCCACTAGGTGCAGATCTATGCTTTACCCACTGTCAGTAGCTATCCCTGATATGTAAACATATGTTTAACCCATCTGTGCCTATGATGAACATACATGGGAGAAACTGTATGACAAGTAGATATATAAGCAATGATCCAAGATGAAAAAAAAGAGAGACTTAAATCCTAGTGAGAATGTAGAATCCATATTTGGATAAAACTCCAAAGTCATATATGCACTGGCCAAAAGTGATTGACAGAAGGGAATAAAATGCAATGTTATTTATGATAGATGAAGTCTTGTGTTTTTATTTGGCTTTACGGCAGTAGCATTACACAAGGTTTCCTCAGTATCCATAATTCTATTCTTGCTTTTTTAGGTATGGAAATATGATTATCTATTAATAAAAAAAATCAGAAAATAAATTGCTCATTTCAAAGTATGCCTTTAGTATATGAAAGAAACTATATTGTTTATACTGATTCAGTAACACATAATCCTCTATAGCAAACTGGTTTTATTAGATTTGGTTTCAAACAAATACACTTGTCTGACATTTGCCCTGAAAGGGTTACTTTTTCAAAAGTGGAATTGAAATTTTTATCAAAACAATTATAAGAGTTGATCATTTTAATTGGTTTTTATAGATTTTACAAGAGCAAATGTTATCACCAAAAAAATCCATTTTCATATGTTTAAAATTATAATTTCCTTCTCAAAGATAAATAAAGGAGACACTGGGTTATTACTAGGTGCTTGATTTTTGCTTTTGATTTTTGAGGTATTATTATTCAAATGCATTCTTCAAATGTATTTAAATTCAAGCTCTTGTTCTCAACTTTGTTATCGATGTCATGATAGGCACAACAATTTGGGCATATACTCTTTCACCATCTTCATGTGTCTATTTTTGGCTCTTTATAGAATATATCTTATGAGATTATTCTTCTGTTGACACAAGAGTAATATATTCTATATATCATCTCATAAGATATTCCTATATATTTCTGACTTTTTATAGAGAAATTGTAGAGATTCAATTCTTGATGGAAGCCTTCACACTGACTGGTTGTAGACATTAGATTTTCTAAAGAGAGAATAATTATACTGTCTCCATTGAAAGAGCAGAATTGCTTTTTATGAAGAATCGGTCATTTTGCTTTAGAAATGTTATTAATCAGGATGTAATCACAGTTGTCAGAGGAACTTATTGGCTGTTATAAGTCACTTGTATCTTGAGAGATTTTAGATTAATATACATCATGTGACTTAATTTGGTCATCTTTCTAATTCCATTATTTTTAAGGCAAAGTTTCAACATAAAGGTTTCCCTGTTTTTGAAAACATACTTATTCAAAGTGTATTTCTATATGACTTATTGGCTTCTTTTTTCCCCAAGTCTTTCCATTTTCTTTATCAAATCTTGGTTATTATTGCAAAATCGTTGTTATTCATTAATCAGTCTCTGGTTGGAAAACCAAATCATAGATCATTCAACTATTAATCAAGTGCATGAAACAGTGGTTTAGTTCAATCTTAGAGATAGCAAAAAGACAGAATTTACAAGGAGTGACAAAATATAGGAAATTGTGAAGAGCTATGATCATCCATGTTTTGAAGGGCCACGGCACATATAGAAGAAAAAGAAAAAAATATGAAGATGAGTACTGAAGAGATCTCAGCCCAAGCTACTCCTCAAACACTTTTCTGAATATGTCTGAGGATAATTAAAAATATATGAAAACAAGTCAAATGATATTCATATTATTTTAGGATGAATGAAAAACAATAGAAAAACTTCCTTCCTTTAAGAAATATTTTAGCGTTAAAATGCATGGAAATTTTAATTTGAAAATACAATATTTGATCAAAATTTCATGAACAAAGTGCATCTGGGGGAATATTTTAAAAAACAAGCAAAGGTACTAAAGTTTAAATTTCAGATCTTATCAATTACTTTCAGAAATATCCTGATCATTCATTCATATTAAAAATAATAGTTTTGATTTCAGTAAGGTAAAAGCATTATTATTTTTATTTTATTGCGAGTTTTACTCCATCTTATTATTGCTGCTTTTTTCTCACAGCACTCGGTCATTGCATCCTTCATTATGACTATTATTTTATTATTAATTTTATGCAATATTATTATTGATGCTTTTTATTACAATACTTAATTCAATACTGTTGGATCCAATCCTGGATGGAATGACTGTAAAAATATCCCTCTCCCCAAATTTATAGTCAAATCACACAAATGCATTCTGTGATTTCTTCCTAATCAATAAAATATACCAGTTTTCAATCACATCTACCATATTGTTGTTCTTTCTTGCCAGAAATAAGAATGCTATGATCACTTGACTGTATACCTTTACATGTTAAAACCATTCTTATTTTGTGAACTTTTTACCTATTGTTGCTTTGCTTAGTTTTGTCTTGCATATATATTGTTTGCTTAGTATTATTTTGCCGTCTTCTTTTTCTTCCTTTCCTTATTGTTTATTGCAAACTTTGTCAAACCCATTTGTTGGACATTTTTGCCAATTACACTTAACTAATCCCAAATACTCTACAAATATATTACTATTATTACTAGGCACTTCAGCATGGAATAATGTTTAGTAAAGGTAGCCTGGTTGATCATTACGATTGAGAAGTGAATTGATTCTTCATTGGGAATTCCATGCAATAATTTGATATTAATCCAACAAGATGCTATAAAATCAACCAACTTAACCTAACCTTATTTATTTTCTTGTTTTATTCCAACTTATTATTGTTGACCATGAGACATGGATTTGAATCTCACCAGGTTAAATTTGTCAAGAAGGTGATTTCAGGTTATTGGCCTAGGGAGGTGATCCCAGTGTGCAGCACTTTTTGAAAATGCTCTTCAGAGGCTCTCAATGCTTGTGCTAGCATAAAGTCACAAGTCATTGTAACCGAGGATTTGAATGAACTGACCTTGTATAATGGTTGATCATAATAGATTATGTGGTCTCTCTAAGAAATTAAGATCTGCTCAGCATAGTTCCAGTATAAACCATAGGTGAGCTCTGTGGATGTTGAACAAGCACAAATGTGCTTGAGCAGGCGTCTGCAACAGGGATTGGCTAGCAGACAGGTGTGCTTAGAAATAAATAGAGAATCATTATTATTATTGTTTGTATTTTTTACTATATGATTTCATCCAGTCATTCTTATTGTTGCTATTATTTTATTTTCTAGTTTTTTTTTCTATTTTTATTTCTTTTATTGATGCTTTTTATTCCATGACAGTGGCTTGATATATTCTTCATTATTATTTTCTTTTCTTTTTTTTTTTACTGTTCACACAATACAAGGCCCAAGGGCCAGTCAAGCTAGAGGGTTATTGAGTGAAATTGTATGGAAGGGAGAAGTGGAAGTAAGAGTGTATTATGAGGATGAGCAGGAAAGCTATCAGTTGACCCAAGATTGTAGTTGCTAGGAAAGCATTCTCTGGGAAGTTTGTTCCACAGAGTGGCAGTTTTGAGGAAGAAGCAGTCTGAGTGGAACTTATTCCTTACTGAAGGAACACAAAAGGAAAAGTGATGATTTGCCTCAATGGATGTGGCATGATGAGTCCTAGTTGGGAAGGTCTGAGCTGTTGGGACTAAGGAATGTAGCTTGTTTGAACATTTGTAATATTAATAGTGATATACTAGTGAAATGCTAGCAATGTTTCATCTCTGGGATGAAGGTTGCAGAGTGGTGAGTAATTCATTACCCATAATGCAGTGTGAGCACTTTTGATCTCTGTTGAGGCTGGATAGCAAGGATTGGGCTGCACCAGCCTAGAAATGGCAGCAATCTGCCATTCTTTGTACTAGCTTTATGCTCTATTATTGATGCTTTTTATACCAAGATCCTGGCTTGATCTATTCTTCATTATTACTGCTATTTTATTACTAGTTTTATGCCACCATGTGAGAGATGGACTAAAAAGTAATGCCTATTCGTCTTTAATTACAACAGATTTAATAGTAGAGGCACCAAAACTGTAACGGAGAATTGGGTCAGCCCAATAAAAGACCCTAAGTTGGTTGTATATGGTGCTGTAAGCACCAGGAATTGTGTCCCCTTCCACAATGGTCTTTTGAGAGAAAAACTACTTAGAGTAAGTGGCACAGACTATTTATATATGAATGATACTGAACAGGTATTAGCCAATAGCATGGTTCTGGAACTGGGTGAGCTATATAATACCAGTTTTTTCTCAGTCAGGAGAAGCGCTCTCAATGTGCAGACAAGGCAAACACAAAGACAAGCCCAAAAGTCCTGAATTTTCAAATCAAGTTCTCAAACTGCATATTTATAGGATACTAACTTTGAATGAGCACTTGTATCACCAGCCAGAGAAGCTTCTTTCTGCTTTCTTAGCCATATTCAACATCATTAGATAATTACTTTCTTATTTCCTCATTCGTGAATGCAAAACGGATGAACATTTGAAGGTGCCAGTAGTGTAAAGATGATGAAGCAAGGTTGTCCAGACATGTGCTGTGGCTGATATTCTTAAGCTGTCGTGATGTCTTGCATTGTCATGTTGCAATAGTAAATCAGTCATCTTCAAATGTGTCTGAGCTTGAAGATACTAAACCTCATTCATAGCAACAGCTGTCTCATAATTACAGGTCAGTTTCACTTTTCTCTTTAGGATTAACATTAATTCTACTGATCCATCCCTTACTTTGTTTACATCACATGCAGCCTTTTTATAAACATTCACTAACCTTCTGTGAATGTTCCTAAAAACAGTAAATTTCTCCTCTCCAAAACAGCTCTTTGCTTTCTACATATGTCTTAAATGGTAGCCACTTTGAAAGAATATTATAGGAAGGATAAGAAATGATAATTTCATAATTTTTTTACCTGGGGTTTTAGATACTTCATAGTTAATAATTGTAGCATTGCAGCTCATACCAGACACCAGGTCCATTCTCAGAGTGCAACTTCATCCATTCAAACACTTCTGGCTTAAAAAATAATTTTTTGGCTAGATAATTACCCATGAAATAAAACCATGAGCTGATTGTAACAGTAGAAAAATAGTATTCTGGTTTTAACCTTCAGCTATAGATAAGTATTGTCAGCTTTATCTAAAAAGAACATTTATCAAGAACTTAGAGTCTAGCTTCACTCAGTGACCTACTTTGTCAGGATCATTTGACCTGGTTCTTGGGAGGTCCACTCCATTAAACTGACCCTCTTTGCCAGAAGAGATGATTGTCAAAGTGATTTCTGTGATGCTTTGCAGGTGATATCACTACATCTGCTCACTTCTTAAAGAAAAAATATTGTTAATTTTTTTTTCCTGTTCTCTCAGCCCTCAGCAATAGTGAGGGTATACAACATCCACAAAAGATTCAACAAATAAATCAAATGAACAATTTCAACAATATAGGAAATAAATAAAGAAATGTAAGTTCAGTGAATGTCCCTTGAAAAAGAAAAGATGATTTTTGTTAAAAGAATCTATATTGTTTTGTTTCACTCGGCTCGGATTGAGGAATCAGTGAGCTGAGTTCGAATTCCAGTGGAATCCATTACATTCACTATGTACTAATACCCTTGGGAAAGGTATGAATCCTCTTCCTCTCCCTCCAGCTATGGGTTAATAGCAGGACAGACTGGGTTCTATAGCCTTAGATGGCAAATGGTCTACTGCAGAAAGAAATTGGAACCTACTGAGGGAAAAAATTTGCCTCATCAGTCCTGTATCAAAAGATACATGATTGCCTAAGCATGTATCACGCATGGCGCATAACTGACTGACTGTTTTCAGGGAGCAAATTGAGGAACGATTGTTCTCTTTATTATTTTTTTTTTCAAACATGTATCAAATGTCTGTAGTTTTAATTGATACCAATATTTTTTTATCTGTTTCCCAGTGTCCATTCAATCTCATTGTAGTCCTCAACTTCTATCACTGACCCATTACATTACAAAATTTAAAACTAAGCCCATTACTTTGGGAAATCACTACGCATCAGACAAACTTTGGGTTTTTTTTTTAACACTTTTGTGATTCTGCTTTTTTTTTTTTTTTTTTTCATACTTAAAATTTCATATTTAAATCTTAAAAGAAACGACTTTCCTTCCAAATCTCCCCAACTACTGCTTCTCTCTCCCTTATCAATTGTTGCTTTTAGGAATGTATAAGGGGAGAAATTAACACAAACACTTTTAGCTACCCTAATAATTTCAAAAATACATAAACAGGAAATCACTGTTTTTTGGGGGTTTTTTTGTAGCAGTAGGAAAATGTTATTCTGATTGTTAGCTTCTTCTGCAGACGAGTGAGGCAGAAGTGAACAGTTTTTTTTTTTTTTTAATTTTCCTTCAGAGTCTATTATCAGTACAGTGTCATGTGCCTATCTTATGTTGTTAAGATTATAGCTGCTGATAGTAAATCCTGATTGGAGTTCTAGTTTTCCTAGTATTGTCTCACTGTAACAATTAAATAAATCCAGTGAGTGAAACACCATTTCTGTTTTTGTATACTTGCTTAAATTACTTCCTATCTGCATGCAGGGGGTTTGTTCCCAATAAATATTGAATATTATTCTAATTACTTTCTAAATAAAGTTAAGCTTACCTTGCACTTCAAATAGGTCTTTGTGTTATATTTTATTGAATATTTTTATTTCTCCATACACTGCTACACTGCTATCTTTGTACACACTTAGAACAACCTCATTTAGTAACCCTATACTTTGAGTGGCTCTTGGAGCTTGTATTGAACAAATGTAAAAAATATTTAAATATATCAATTTTGACAATTTTTAGTGCATGCTGTTATAACAGTTCCCACAATACAAAAGCAACTTTGAATGAAAATAGTTAAAACTGCTCCTAGTATCATAGTATCTCATGTCAAAGACAGAACAAACTTTAGTCCAACTAAATAGAATGATAACTGTTTAATAAAATACTAATTGTTTAATAAAAGAAAATTTATTGTACATTATACTGGTGTTAAAAAGAGACTGTATAAAAAGTAACATTACTTATATATAAACAGTTAGGATAAGAGTCATTATCTTAAATAATGTTAGTACTACAGAACACATTTCTTATTCTGGGTGTTTTTGTTGCTACAACAAACATTTCAGCCAATCCATTCTACAGCCTTCTTTAGACATACAGTCCATATAGTAAGAGAGGGCTCTCTTTTCTGGAATGGTAATATATGCAGAAAAATATAAAGGAAAATATATTGATTGGTACAGATCAGTCACAGCAGTATACCCAGATGTGAATCCATTCTCAAAAACTTGTGTAACACAAGTGGTCCCATTTTGGGGGCACTGTGGAGGGATACTGTTCAATTATTTCCCTACTCAGCAAGAAATCCATGCATTCACCCATTAGATTAATGCATGCAACTTCATTTCATTTTTTTTTGCCCCAAACTTATGTAGGTTATTGATTATTTGAACTTGTGTGGATCTGTCATATCAGATTTTTCTAATTGCACATTTAATATAGTTTTCTTCTAAGTCTGACATTCAAAGAAGAAGAATTATCTCCCTTATATACTTTCCCCACCACCTTCTGTATCATATAAATTTCGAAATGATAAATATCTATTGATATATTTGAAAAAATTTTTAAATTCATAGCCTTACAGAGAATATTTTTTCAAAAATTTTTATGACTAAATTAAAATATATTTATTTTCCTAATAACATTTAAGAGTGAGTGTATTGTTAAAACTATTGATATAATTTCATTTATCTTTAAAAGGTTTGTGCTCTTGGCCATATACTGCTACTATTTCACTTCATCAAATAATTTGATAAAATCTATTATAAGCAAGAAGCATTTTTTTATATATTGATCAGAAGTACTTTTTCAAAATTACCAGTATTATACTGGACAGTATAGTCAGTCATCTACAATTAATAAAGTTATATAAACATTGAATCAATAGCTGCATCTGTTGCAAGGAAAGTTGGTTCACTGTGTCATGCAAGAAAATTTTTTTCATCAGAGTCCATCTTGCACATTTACAAATCTACCATTCACCCATGCCTTGAATATATCTGCCATATCTGGTTTAGTGCTTCCTGCTATTCATCTTGAGATTCTTGACAGAATCCAAAGAAGGATCTGCAATATAATCAATCCTGACTTGGTATCTCTACTTCAGTCACTTTCTTATTGACATAACATTTCCCCTCCGTCTTTCCTACAAATATTTTCATGGCTACTGCTCTGACAAGCTAGTGCTTTGACTACATGAATTTAAGCATGCTGCTAGATTGGCATCTAGGTCCCACACATTTATTGTTGAAATAGTTAAATGCAACTGCCACTCCTACTCCAACATTTTTTTTTCTTGCACTTCCCACCTGTGGAACTCCCTTCCATTTACTTGCTTCCCCAATAACTACAATTTCAAAAAATTAAATGCAACATCAATCACCATCTTCTATATTCTTGAATCCTGTTCATCTTTTACTTAATCCTCCTTATACTCAGTCTTTTCTCTCACTTTCACTCCCTGTAACCCACTGTGTACTAGTGGCATTCCCATGTTGCTTGGGGTGAAATGATTAAAAAATATAGATATGTTGGGTAATGTTCATATTGATGAAATTAGATTTAGGGGAAGGAGAGAACAGAAACAAAAATGCCAGTTATAATTATGTACAAAGAGGAAACAGTGAAGATGTAGGGACACTAAATTCTAAGACTTCAAGTGCTGAATATATTGAGATTAAACAACTTAACCCATCCTGGGTAAGACGATAAACCACATCTGCGTCCAAGGTAAGATGATAAACTACATCCGCGTCCAAGGTCAGACGATAAACTACATTCAACAGCATGTCCTCTGAACAGGAGGCTTTGAGGAGCGTGGAACCACCTCTTAATTGCTGATGTTCCCAGGTCCATCCTGACCCGGAGTGGTAGCACCTGCTAGGGTCCCAACTATGGGCAAATAGTTGAATCCGAAACTCAGGTAAGAGGCATTATGAAAGTGTAAAAATAGGTTTTAATACCAGAAATACTTTGTGAAAAATTATTACCAGCAATACATTTTTGAAAAAGAAAATATTACCAGCTATACATTTTTGAGGAAAAAAATATTACCAGAAATAGATTTTTGACAAAACAACAATATTACCAGGAAAAAAAAAGTTGTTGGCATTAAATGACCCATTGAGGTTGATATGCCGTAAAACAAAAACCAAACCAAATAAACAACTTAGCCAATTTCATTTAGTTTCCCAAAGCTTTCATTTTTATTACTGTTGTTTTAAAATATTCCATACTGTGACAACAAAAGATTTTTTTCACCCCAAAAAAGGCCACAATGCCACAAGAACACAGAGAGTTACAAGGAGTGAAAGTCAATCAGAAGATTGAAAATGGGGAGGGGTGATAAAAGGGCAAAATCTGAACAGAGTTCAAGAAGACAAAAGATGTTGATTGATGTTGCATTTAAATTTTTGAAGATTGTAGTTATCAGGGAAGCAAGAAATCAGAAAGGAGTTCCACAGGTGGAAAGTATGAGAAAAACTGTTAGAGTAGAAATGATAGTTACATCTAGTTAGTTTAACAGTAAAACTGTGAGACCTAATTGCCAATCTAGTAACATGCTTAAATTCAATTCATTGGGGCAAAAAAGCTTGTTTGAGCAGTTACCATGGAAATATTTCTAGAAAAGGTTACAGGAATCCACTTTGCAATGGTTAAAAAGTGTCTGGAGACAAGATACCTGGTTAAGATCGATTGTATTGCAGATTCTTCTTTGGATTTCGAGATACACAGCAGGGACACCAGACCAGACCAGACCAGATATGACAACAGTATTCAATAAATAGATGAATGGTAGATTTATAAATATGCAAGATTGATTCTGACGAGAACAATTTTTCGGCACAACACAGTGAACCGACTTTCCTCACGTATAGCAATTGACTTCATGTCAGTAGAAAACATGAGGCCCAGAATGCAGTGTATTGTACTCCTGAAGTTCAGTATCAGCCATCCTAATGATAAGCTGAAAAGGATATTTAGCATCCTGCTACCACCTTTTCTTTTATCAATATCAGTTTTCATACAAAAAGTGGATCATAGAGCTTATTCAGCTTAATATATATTTTCAGAAAATCTCAATTAATTGGTCACTTAATATTGAAGTCATGTTTGAATAACATCAACCTAGATCTTGACCTGACCAAAAAAATAATTCTGCAAAAATCTGTCAAGCCTCTGTGAGCCTAACACGTGACCAAAGTTAGCAATAAATATGAAATGTCTTTCATCTTTAACAGTGAGCCGATTGGAATCCTTTGAACTCATCACAGGCTTTACGTTAAAGTTCCTTAACATGATTTCAGCCTAAAAGAACACTCATTCACACAGCAATATTTTATCACGAACAGTCAACTCAAGTTTTCCACATACAATTTGATACACGAATCTTTGTCATACGCTTTCAAGCTCACCCTCAATTATTAATTTATTATTAATTAACATAAACACAGCTTGTTAAGAACCACTTACTCCAGCTACAGAATATTCTCTTCGAACAAGTGAAAACAAATCAAAGAGTGACAACTTTGCAAACCTTAAAGTAAGTCATGAACAATATTTCTCGACTTTAAGTACAAACTTGAACTGTTTATTTTTCCTTAAATTACAATAATACCCAAACATATTTTCTCATTATTGTACAGACCATTCAACAACTTATAATCTATCAAACCAGAACTTTAATAAATTTTCAATCTAAACATAAAAGGACATTTGAACTTTTTTAAACTACCTCTTTATTCCAGTTGTTTGGACTTCTTGCTGATATAAATATTTTATTTATTGTTGTGCAAAAACTGTTGTTTCTCATGTTGTCCTTATGTTGAATACTAAAAATTTGATGTAAGAGGAAATTGTTAATTTCATCATGCAGCCTATTTATTCAACAATTATTGATCCATATAATTTAATCAATTAACACAACCTCCACAGATCTCTGTGCTGGTCAAGTGAAAGCAGCTTTGTTTTGGAGGCATTGAAATTTACAAGCCATTTTTACCTCAGTTAACCACTAATTCGAAGCCCTTTTTGAAAGTAGTTGTCAGTTTTACTTTGTTGGATCTGTTGGATTGGCTACTAAAACAGGAGTAAATGGTTGTATCATCTGTATAAATAATTAGTTAGGAACTGATGACATCAGGGAGATCATTGATAAAGATCAGAAACAATATAAGTCCAAGGATAGAGCCATTGGGGACCCACACATTAGTGTGAAATGATCTGGAAGCATGCCTGTTCAATACAACCTTCATTATTTGATTGATTAGGAACAATTGGATTATGCCAAATATACTTCTGATGACATCCTTTCAGACAAACAATATGACTTCTGTTTTGTTAGGTCTATCACCAATTTGTTAACAGCCATCTCTGAAGTTAACTGCTATTTTAGAGATGGCTGTTAACAAATTGGTGATAGACCTAACAAAACAGAAGTCATATTGTTTGTCTGAAAGGAGGTCATATGAAGTAAGATGCTTAGCCAGTTTGGCATTGATTAGGGTCAAAAATGCTTTGCCATAAAGGTAAAAAAACTAATAGGGCAATAATGTGAGGGGTCAGAGGGTTTCCCAGAGTTCTTAAGAACAGGAAATATGGAGGAACACCACACACACACACACAAAGAGAACATTTTATATCTCTAATCTTTTTTCCTATGTATTCAATGTCTTCTTATTTGTCTACCAGTGTGTATGTGAATAAACAGATGTGTGTGTCACTGATTAATAGTTCTTTTTTTTTTTATTCAGTTGATAAAACTTGGACATTCATGAATTTATCATGCCAACTATCATAGTCCTGTATCAGGTCAGAAGGTCATTAGGGTGGCATTTGGTGTCATAACATAGCTGGTTAGTGTAGGTGGTTGCTGGGTGACCAGCCCATCTTTTGCCATGGCTAGATGTCCAGAGCAGTAGATCACTCACAAGTTCTTGTTTTGCTCAACAGCAGTTTCCTACGAAGCACATTCTGCATTCACGTAAGATTGTAAAAATATGAGAGATGTGTTCATAGAGGAGGCACAGTGGTGTATTGGGTAATGGCTCTGATTGAGGAATCATAGAGCCGAGTTCAATTCCAGTCAAATGCATTACATTCATTTATGTGCTAATACCCTTGAGAAACGTATGAATCCTCTTCTCCCCCAAGTTATGGGTAAATAGCAGGAGAGACTGGGTTCAATAGCTTTGGATGGTAACTGGTCTACTGCAGAAAGAAATGGCAACCTACTGCCTGAAAAAAATCTGCCTCATCAGTCATGTATTGAAAGATACATGATTTCCTAAGCATGTATCATGCATGGCACATAACTGATTGTCCAAAGAGCTGTGATTTAGTTGGATGTTGTCTCCAACCAATATTAAGCATAGCTCTCAGCAATCAAATATAGGTTCCATCAAGCTTGGTGTGGTAAGACAACTTCATTACCTCCCCTGTGTTATGATTTGTATAAGTCACAGCAAGACTCTTCAGTTACGTTCAATAAAGGCACATTAAGCCAAACTAGACTCCAAGTTTTCATTACACCTAGACTCAACGGTTTTAGTTAATGTCCGAGCAGTGGCATCATTCATTAACACCACCTCTACAAATAGCTTGAAAGAAACTCTATTTGAGGTTGTCTTGTAGATCAGATTTCCAGAAAAAGGAAGGGTCTTATACATAATATGAAGATTCTTCTGTGTTTCTAGAGATGCCATGTTTAGGACCACAGATTCAAATGGGCTGGATTCATCTACTATGTCCCAGGTGAGGACATATTCCATGAAAGGGAAACAGTGATTCTTGAGTTTTCCCAAATTGAGGACTGTGAGCTGAAGTTTCTTTCTATATTTGGGACAGATGTATTCCCAAAAGGAAATGACACCAAGTGCTTGTAAGCTGTTGTGGGTGGCAGATTTAGCCTCAGACTGGGCCCTTTGGCCCAGGCTAAAATAGCAACTGCTCAGTTTGGCTGCTGTAAAAAAAAACTGAATGGCTGGCTATATTCATCATTGTATGAAGTGATGTCATTAAGCGACCATGACTAATGTGCTTTATCTCCACCAAAGGGAGATAATTTAGTTATATTATTATTAATTAATAATTTAGCTATTATGCATATGTGTACAGCTAATTATATGAAAAGTATATATATATATATATATATATATATATATATATATATAAAGTGGTGACAGTCTGTTACATGCTTCTATGCAATCTTCATGCCTGAAGATTGTGTTGAACCATGAAACTGATTGTTGCCACTTGATGTTGGCCTCAGTGTCCAATTTACATACCCTCTATCTCTTATATTGACCACTTTTACTCATAAATAAAGCATACCTCAAAACTATATCAAATATATATATATATATATAGCAAATATGGGAGAAGACCTCCAATTCTCACTCTTATAATTTAAGCCATTTTTTTTTTTAACTTAAAGGTAGAGTTTTTCCTATGTTAGTACGTAATAACATTAATAGTCACCTTGGCTTGTTTTTTTTCAACCTGCCTTGCACATTTATTCCAATGATAGCCTTCTTTAACTTTAAATAAATTTCACATTAAATAATAAATTGAAAAAAGCTAAAGGCATTTGAAAAGGCTTCCTTCATTGCTGAAAACTGTTTGCAATCAATGCTAAAAGTAAATGTTTGACTTCAATTCAGAATGTTAAAATTATAATTGTTGACTTTTGTTTGCAGACAAACTTCCCACTTGGAAGATAAGCTTATCACAATCTTCTGACCCTTCTTTTTTTTTTTCATATTTTACCTTTAGCTTTACAAAGCAAACTAAATATACTGAATTTCCGAAAAAAAACTTGCTAATTATTTTAACCCAGTCAAAGGACTGATAACTAGGTTTATTCTGAACAAATTTGTGAACTGTTGATCTCTTAAGTGGTGCTCAAAAGATCTTGATCCTGACTCACTTCCAAAAAATTTAACTAAATGATATTAGTCAGGCTAAGGATATAGAACATTTTTCAGTTGATTCAAAATCACCTCCATTATTAATAAGTGAACTAACATGTCATCATAATGATGCATAATACATTTCATGATCCCCAAAATACTGTTTTGAATTCTGTAAGAACAGAATTGTTTACATGCATTTGCTATTTAAATATTGATACTGACCAATAATTGCATTATATTGTAGAGCAATCTAAGAAGAGAATTCTCAGTTTTCAAAAACATTGGTGAAAAAGCTTGTGTTATTATGCAGTGTTTTGTATATTTTGGGTTTACATTTGTAATCATCCAATCCCAGTTTGTACCTGTGTGTGTTCTGCATAATAAATATTGAAAGAGAGAAAGTACGATTGAGACAGATCAACAAAAATCATTAACTTTGAAACCGATGAAAAAAAAAAAAAAGGTAGTTTTAGGGCAATATTTTGTAGTTATTTTCATAATACAAAATATGTTTTTATTTTCAATGTATTGTATGATATTTCTAGTCTTTTTAACTATTACATTAATAACAGCAGCAACAAAAACAACAACAACAATAATAATAATGCTAATAAAAAATAATTAAAATGATGATGATGATAATAATGATAATAAAAATAATAATAATGAAATTAATAATGATCATAATAATAAGGATAATAGGAGATTAACTGAATGTGAGGAATGAAGACTGAGAGTGTACAAATATTAATTAGAGCTCTGGACCTTGTGAGAAATGGAATGGACAATTTTACTAACAGTATCCCAGCTAACATCAACATACAAGTTGGCCAGAAGATCGCCCTACAAGGAACATCCAATATACTAAGAAAAGTTCTATCAATTAAATGACAAGTCTCCTATAAAGCCTAAGGACCATAGTTTGGACTCGGCTCTACAAGATACAAAGCAGGAAATATAACATTCACAAAGGATAATAAAAATGATAATAATAAAATTAATAATGATAATAATAATAGTGATAATAAAATGATAATGATGATAATAAAATTATTAATAATAATAATAATACAGGAGAAACAGAGAACCCCCCACCACAAAAACACAGACACTTTTAATAAAATTGTCTGTTTATACAACAAAATTTACAAGTTAAAATACATGAGTTCTAGTTGTTAAAATAATGAGCCTAATTTTTAACTATAATATCCCTTATTATTGATGTAACGGAATAACCTGACACCCCTATAAGAATTTGTAAGTCAACGAACTACAGAGACTAGATGGGATCTGTTGAGTACGACTCAGACTTATGCAAGAACTACCAACCTTGTAATAGTAGCACTCACTAGTGGATTGGCTTGCGACAACCTTGTGCATTTACTGTTACCTTTGTTCTTATTGTACTGTTTTCTTACAATAAACCTGTACTTATTTTATCCCCTGTGTTTTTCAAGTATATATTCCTATTAGCACTGAATATAACAATTATGATTGTCATATGATAAAAAAAAAAGAAAACACTTATCTAAAGGAAATAACTTGGATAAAATTTACTTGTTTTCTTACTCTTCAGTAAATGTTTCTTGATAAAGCTTTACTTTTTTTTTCATGTTAGACAAAACTATGACATGGTGTCAGAAGAAGGATACTTAAATTACAATCTTGATCAGGATTGTGCAATTAAAAATGTAAAGGGCCACATTACTTGCAGAAAATTATCCATGGGCGGTAAGAGTATATAAATGAGATTAGTAGAAATACACTCATCCATCCCAAAGGAGGCATGTCTTAATCAAAACCAAAGACTCTATTGTTTTTGGTAATGATTAATCAAGCACCAATTGTTTTTTTTTTTTGTGGAAAGTAAGAACATTTCAGATTATTTCTTTGATACTTTGTGAAGAACAACATGACAGAACCTTCACTGATGGAGACTGCAAGAAAGAACAATGTTAGATTCAACTCTAAGAATCTACAGTTCAAGAACAATCAGGTTTATTTTTATGGTCATGCTAGCACAGAATATGGCCAATCACTGGCAAAAGACTGCAACCAAGACAAGGGGATATTGAGTCACCAATATAGCATTCCTCATCAGGTCATCTCTCTCTACTTTGATTTGGCCAAACAGAGAAATGAGGAATTATCTTCATCAACTTGGATAAAATAAAAACATTAAAAAAAAAAGGCAGAGAAAGTTCCAGCACTGACCAGAATTGAAACTTTGAAAAAATGCAAAAATTGCTTTGATAGAAGTGGCTGTTTGCTGGCAGAGCAAGATGTCATAATATCTCACTTGAACTCTTCCAGCATCAGCAAAAATGGACAGCACATATAATTATAAGGGAGACTGCAAGAAAGAACAATGTCAGATTCAACTCTGAGAATCTACAGTGCAAGAACAATAAAGTTTAATTTTATGGCCATGCTAGCACAGAATATGGACTATCACCAGCAAAACACAAGTTGCAAGCAAGACAAGGGATATTGAGTTACCAATCATCCCTCTCTTCTTTGATTTGGCCAAACGTAGAAATGAGGAATTAAACTCATCAACTTGGATGAAATAAAATAAAAACATTAAAAAAAAACGTAAAGAAAGTTCCATCACTGACCAGAATTGAAACTTTGAGAAAATGCAAAAATTGCTTTGATAGAAAAAGATGTTTTCTGGGAGTGCAAGATGTCATAATCAAATAATTGAAAATCCCAAACCAGTGATCCATCCACCATTGTCTGTTCCAGTGCCTATTTTATTAGTCTTCAAAGCAAACTTATAAATAATGGTAAAAACAACATCATAGAAAAAAATCACAGAATCAGTAGACTGGGTAAATTCAAAAATCGAATATTCCTTCATCCAAGTAACCTAAATAAAACCATTAAAAGATCATGTAAACCAACAAAAACAATAGATAAGTTTTTATTAAAAGTGTTTTACTATAGTCCAGTAGTAAATCTACTGGAAGAAAATCTACTAAGAATGAACAGAATACAGAAAAAAATGTCCTCAGGGATTTTTTTTACTGGACATTCAGGTGTGACAAGTTGTCAAAAGAGACAGAATTATGGTCTGCCATGTACACAGGCCACGAAGGAGAAACCAGGTGCAACCTACAAATGATAGAACAAGTATTTTGGTCTAGAGTAATCTGCAGCACCAAAGACATGACAAGACAGGTACTATCTGCAACAAGCATCAACCAGTATACCCCACACTACCACTGAGGCAGACAGATTTTCGAACAATCCCTTGGGAGATACTTTGTTCTCACTGATTTAAGTCCATAAGCAACAAATATACAGATTAATAAAAAATACAGAATAAATAATAATACAGAACAACAAGGTGGAAGTTGAAGTTGCAAGAGTTCAAGTGTAAATGTCCTGGTACATAAGAGAGATAGAGAATCTGGGTGGAAGTATATATATGTATATATATATATATATATATGAAAAAATGTATTATTTTAATATCTATACGCACCAGTAATACCCTGAAGATCCATTAGGGAAAAACTTGGTAGGTAGGTTCTGGCTCACTAGGTTTATATATATATATATATATATATATGTGTGTGTATCCAAAATTTTGTATTTATTATAAGGATGGTTAAGCCATGTAAGTTCACCAACTAGCCATGCAAATGTATTATTTTGTCTCTGTCTATGATGTTTGCAGCATTTGAGAATGAACAAAATTAATTTGATTCTGATTTTATTGACCATCTGGTTATATACACATCTATAGGTCTGACTCAAAATGTGCACTCTGCAGCCTTATATCCTGGTTGTGAATGCTTTCTGATTGGTTGGTCAAACTATGCTTTTGTTTACCTGGTGAATTTTATTATCTGTCTAATTTTAAAAAAGGTGAAATTTTGATCTTGTTTATTTTTATTTATTTCTCTGTCCTTCATCTGATCATAATTGGCTATCACTGATCAGGCTCCAAATACATTATTTCACACTGTCTACATCAACTTCAAAAGAGTGCTAAAAGAACCATAAAACATTATAGCTGCTTTTCATCCACAATGCATCAAGAACAAATTCAAGAAAATTACTAAAATTGTTAATGAAAGAGCAGTGAGCATAATTGAAGTGCTTTGAAAAAGTGGAAATGTCTGGTATGTAATGCTATGAGAAGTGTGCTGTTATTGCATGAGCTTTTGTATGGCAGGAAGCCAAGGTCAATTCTGCCAACTGCCAACAAAACCTTACAATCACAGAATCCTGAAAAAGTTATACATCTTCAAACTAAGAAAATTAATCAAGCTAAACCGAAGCAACTACACAACAAACATTCTGGTCCTTAGAAAAACGACCTGAACAGTATTGAACTTTTATATGTAAGAACCAAACTCCAAATAAACCTTAATAGATCTTAATCCATTGGAAAACCAAGAACATAATATCAGGGGAAAGGTTTTTCAAGGATTAATTTAAGCCAAGATCCACTAAGATACAGAATCTTACAGATCAACTCCTACATAGACATGAAGCTCCACCTAGTTCGTTTTGTCAACCACTTCACTGAGAAAAGAATCTACCTAAACATCAACACCCTCACCAAGTATGTGTCTTGCTACCATGAAAAGGACATGAACTGTCAAACTTATCTACCCACTAAAGATTCAAGAAATACACTTTGAAATTTATGGCAACCTGAGCAAAACTCAATATACTGAAATCCAATAGAGAACCAAGACATACTTAATAAATATTTTTCCTAATATTAACTAACAGATTAATGCTCACCATAAAACTTGGTATTAATTAGAAAAATTAAAATAGTAATCCAGTATTAATTATAAGTGTCTAAAAGAAAATTTGGTATTAATTGTAGCTTTTTTAAAAAATCCAAGATTAATTATAGGTTTTAAAAATTTGGTATTAATTAGGTTACAAACCTGTAACCCGTTAGGGCTGATCATTCCATTTATGAGAAAAAGGCATTTATAGGCTAAAGAACAAAGGAATGTCTGAAGTTAAGACATACTAATGTACCATATCATGCAGATTCACCAGAAATTTTCCCTAGATTTGAAATCCCCACTGTCTTCTGCTTCTACTTCACCAAACAAAGAATCTACCCTGATATTAACAAACTCGGCAATTAAGAATCTTGTTAGCACAAAATGGTCACTAATGCCAAATTCTTCATCCATTAGAGGTCTTTTTAAACCCAAGAATTCAAACAAAAAACAAGCCAAACTAGCAATTCAAGAACAACTCAAGTGACATTAAAGCTCAAAGTAACTGAGAGAATCCTTTCCAAATAATTAAGTAATAAAGTTCCGTGAAAAAGATCTTTTCAGAAGAATTGGAGGTGTTTAGAAACCATTAAGAAAAAAAAAATGGATAAATCTAAGGGAAATAACTCGGGTCAGACTAATATTTTCATTTCAATCTTCTGTTGAATAAAATTCAGTTCTTTGTCAACATGTCTATGTTGTATGGGTTCTGTCTTTCCTCACTCTATGACGTTAATAAAAGCTATAAAACTGTCGCAGTCATAACAATAAAAGTAAAAACATTTGAAAGAGTTTAGTGATGTCTTGTTAGAGAACATTGACAGAAATAAATCATACACCTCAGCCTCCTGCTAAGAATCTATTCAATTATCTTGAATTTATTATGAGATAAACTATTGTCTATTATTATTAATTTTTGAATACCATTGACCTAATGTGGGAGCAACAATGAAGTATTAGATAAAAAAGAAAGCAAAAAGACACTTATATTTAACATCAGGTAAAGAATGTTTTCTACGGCACATAATGAGGAAAGAAGGCTTGGAAATTTGATGCCCACAATTGAAAGCAAGAGGGATTGAGGTAAACAATGCATCCCCTACCTAGTAAGCTTGAGTAAATGAGTAGTGGAATAGATTTTAGGAGAGATAACAAAAAGATAAAATTTATTAAGAGCCACAAAAGACAGGAAATTGTGGAAAGTCATGATCGCCAACATTCTGAAGAGACATGGAACATAGAAGAGGAAGAAGTAATTGGTATGTCTGCATTTCTTAGATGAAGCATTGTCAGTTATTACTTTTTGACTTGTGTTTCTTTCAACTTATTTCTTATGTCTAGTAGAAATACACTTATCTCTGAATTTCTAAGATGAAGATTTGTTAGTTATTAATTTTTTACTTGTTCTTTCACCCTGTTCCACTTGCCTTTACACCGAGTTGTCTTAAGTTATCTGAATTTCTAAGCTGAAGAATTTTGATCTGTTTATATTTCTGAGATGGGATATTTTAACTATTTACAAGCCACTTTTGGATTACTCAAAATCCAAAAAAGTGACTTGACTCAAAGAGCTGTGAGTTCAATACCTGGCCACAGCAGAGAGGAGAAAAAAACCTTGAGAGTTGAGTTACTAAAAAAATTAATTGAAACTGAGATATCCAAAAAGACATGGCATGTGGGATTAGAACAATCTAACCCCATGAACCCAGTAAAAGTTTTAAATTCTATTATATATCACCTGAAGAAGGTCAGAGCATACAACAACCGAAACGTTATGAATATGGTAATAAAGATGAGGTCAACAGTCTGAACGATGTAAAGAGTATAAAGAAGAATTTTTAATTATTTATTTTTTTACTAGATTATCTTTCATCCTAATTTCAGTTGAATGAGGCTTCCTTTTTTTTTCGATGAGAAAATGAAATCTACACGGTGAAACTCAGCTATGAAGGCCACTGTATGAAGTGGCTTTCATAGCTGCATTGGTAAAGCTGTCATGGCTTCCTGTGAAAAAGAAAATGTATACCAATTTAAGCCTCACTGAAAGCTTATTCTGTGTTCTTTGTTAACAATCAGAGAAAGCCGGTCTGAGAAGTTGTGACAAAAAGCAATCAAAATAAAGATAAAAGTGATACTAATCAAAGATTAATAATGGTTTACAATGCTTCATCTCGTAAAAAAATTCAAGATCATAAGATTTGATGTTAAGTCAACTACTAAACTCTTGAAATTTAATCAGAGCAACTGTCTGGGGAGGAGAGGGTTTCTGCAGCAAGCAGTTCAAATTTGAATCTCATTGAGAAAGTTGTTTTGAGTCTTGTTAATAACAACTTTTGAATGAACAAAGAATGCCACGATGAGATGTTGCAATAAATTGTAACTGAAATTGAAATGAAAGAAATTTTATATACATATGCTAGGCTGTGGGGACCTCGATAGTAGGCCTGGCATAGAAATAAATTGACATTGGATCCGGAAAAAAAGAAAGACATGACAGCAAGTCTTCAGCAGCAACAGTTGTAACAAAAGAGAAAATCTTCAGTGGGTGAAGTCAAGCATGACAAACAGTAACAGCATCACTCATCAACAGACAAGCATGTTAGGTTTAAGGATCCAAGTTCTCAACGGCAATAACTGAGCAGTATTAAAAATAAGAACTAGATGAGATATCTCTAGACATGAGCTGTGGAATGAGAATTGTCTACCCATGTAAATTAAATAAAGTATTCAGGTGGGAATTCTTTGTAGATTACCAAGATCAATATACACCTGATGAAGACCAGAGGACATAACACCTGAAATGTTGTGATAACAACAACAAATAGTCTGAATGTAAATAGTGTAAATAAAGAAATATTAGTCGAAAAATTAATATTAATTCAAAATTTTATATAAGTAACTGGAATATTAATGCAGTTATTTTGCTGGAAGTCAGATGACAATCCAGGATGTAAAGCAACTGAAATTAAGACAAACGAAACACTGGTTGAAAAGTTAATAAATAATCTTCCTTATAAATCCTTATGTTCCAATTGCTATACTTTATATTTATTCATATCATTTTAGAAGCTATGTATAATTAAAGTCATGTTAAAAAAGAATATAGATCCATATATTCTTAGAATGTCTCTTAACATTTTTGCCAAAATGTTCTTTTATATTTATATAAGTTGATTGTACTTTTTACCTTCACTTTATAGTATATCTTTCTGCTACAATTACTGTTGCAGAACTTGTCATTTCTCATTTGCATATATATCTTGTTTTGTATTCATCATAATTCTTAGTTAATATCACTAAACCAAATTTATGTTATAGAAATGGAACTCTTTACTCATTCAAATATTGCCTCATATTTCCTTGTCTGCATGGTGACATGTTTATTTATTTTGACATTTTTTTATATCTTTATATGCTTGCTATTTCCATTTAATGATATTGCAACAGGGAGATATTGATTATTTTGGGACCAAGTAACAGACAATGAAAATTGCATCAGAGAATTTCAAATGCTGTCATTGATAAAATGTAATTTGTTGATTTCACAAGCAGAAATCCATATCGACTAAGATTTTGAGAAGAGTTATCATTCAAACAGGTTTATGGATATTTGAACTTATTCATTTTTCGTTTTGTTATTTTTGGTTTTTCCCACATTTTTACTGCTCGATTTGACAGCATTCTTCATTTGTATTCTTCTATGTGTTGCATCTCCTTTCTGGATATGGGTGATCATGGTTCTCCACAACTATTCTTTGTAGCTCTTGTTATGTTTTGTCTTTTTGTTATCCTTGTTCTATCCATTTACACAAACTTGTTAGGTAGGTTATTTGCTGTTTTCATTTATCCCACTTGCCTTCAATATGTCGCTGTGGGTGCCAAATTCTCCAAGCCTTTCCTCCCCGTTATACATCCTAGAAATTTCAGCCATTTCTGATTCTTAATATAAGCATCCTTCTTGTTTCCATTTTCCATAAAAATTCCTTGTTACTCAAATATTCCATCCATAGTATTCACAGCATCCATCTGTAGAACAACATCTCTGTTGCCTGAAGTCTCTTTTTCATCTGTGAGGAGATTGTCCAACATTCACTGGCATCGGGGATAACTGATCTTATGTAACAGTTCAGTACACTTTTCTTTGTTTTTAATGAAATTTTCCTGTTTCGTAATATATTGCATGGCTTTTAAAAGGCATCTTTCACTGTTACAACATACTGTTGGATTTTTGGTGTCACATTTTTGTTTTGCATTAGAACACATGAAATATTTTTAAATGGTGGACAATCAATGATTAAAGTGAATTTTTGGGCACTTTTAAGATATATATCACAGTGACAAATATCCTTACTTCTTTGTGAAATCAAATTAAAGTTTTTAAAGATGAGAAAAACAAATATAAAGATGTAAGCTCAATTAAATTTACACATTGTTCTGTCACATGATGTTGAAATTATATTTGATAGAATTTATATCATTTAGAATGTCACTGATCTTCAAACAGAAGAATCTATGACACAAATCTTCAAATGATCAAGCAGACATTTTTGGAACTAATTGTTAAGTTTAGCTTCAAGTAAAATCTGTTTTGGTTACTTTTATTTTAAAGGCCTGTCTTAATAGCCTGCCTTAATGTAAAAAAGCTGAATCACAAAGTTGGTTAACTTCCATTTTATTTAAAGATCCTGAAAAAGAAATTTTTCCTATACGGGAAACAGATTAATATAACTCATGATTCTATATGTTGATTTAATACATGTTCCATTACTGAGTTAGCTGCTAAGATAGGTAATAAATTTTTATTGTCTCAGAAAATGCAAACAAACTGTTGAAACATGTTACATGCCTTCACTCCAACCCTGAAAAGGAAAGCTAATGACTGCTACAAAAATCTGTCTTTACTTGCAAGTCTGACATATCATCTCACAGGAAGCTGTGCCTATCCATGCATTAAGAAGATATCTTGCCCTCATGACTCTCTTCTCTGTCAAGAAGGTACTCTATTTACTGGCTGACTTTTATGGTAATTAGCGGCAAGGTTTCATCATTTTACACTTGAAATGGCTAGATATAGCCATAAGTTCTATGTTAACGTTTTTTTCTATTGCCCCTCTTGCTTGTGGAACACTCTTCCATCTTCTTGCTTTCCTGTTAACATTGACCTTCAAAAATTTAAATACAATGTCAATTGTTATCTACCGTCTTCTTAATCCCTGTTCTTTTATTGTTCTCTTTTCTCAATAGTGATTTTTTTTCCTCATACTCAGTAACCCCTTGCATCTTAATGGCTTCATTGCCTTGTATGGGGTGAAATGACATAAAAAAGAAAGCTATGTACAAAAGTGATATGAAAAAATATCTGGGGTGAGGTTCTCTTAATAGATACAGAATATTGCTGGTGAGTCAGAAAATTGAAAGAAGTAGCTGATATGAAAATCAAGTTCATGAGCATTTCCATGTGATATGGATTTATTTCTTCTGCGAGGAAGGAATAGGAAAATATCTCCATATATAATATGGAATCATCTATGTTACACCAGTGCTCAGAATTGTGTGGCTCTCATTGCTGGGAATGAGCCAAGCTGGTCAATATATTATCTACCGAGCATGGTGGAGTAATAGATAGCGGCTCATGATTCATGATCATTTTCTGGTTACCCACTAAAGTAATGCATCTGATTCTTTATGGATTGTACACATGAGGAAGGCTGTAAAATGGAGTGGATGAAATGTTATTAGCAACAAAAACAACACAAAAAAGGAATGTGTTCTAAATCCCTTAATGTCGTTTTCATGCTTGGAAGAAATAGACTGTTACTTTATCATTTTTTAATGATTGTTTTTGGTTCCCACAAATTTAAACCAATCCATTCAACAGCCTTCTTCAAAGGTTTTTCTTTATATTATTTTTCCCTTAATACAAGGCCCAAGAGCCATTCAAGTTAGAGGCTTACTGAATGAGGTTTTTGCAAGGGTATAAAAGGAGGAAGTAAGAAGTGCATATTGTGAATGAAGATATGTAGGATAGATAATGGTTGACTCTAAATTTGAAGAGGTTAAGATTGTAATGATCAGGGAAGCATCCTCTCTGGAGTCTTTTCCACAAAGTAACTATTCTAAGGAAGAATCTATGCAAGTGAATACAAAGGGAATGAAGATTAGTTGACCCTATATCCATGGCATGGCATGTCCTAGCAATAAAGATCTGAACTAGTGAAACTCAACAATATCTCTCTTCTGTACAATTGCTATTTGAATATTGATAGACTAGTGAGAAGCTAGCAATGTTTTGTCTATGGGAAAGACTGTGTAAATGCTTTTGAATTTTCTCTTATTGTTTTTTTTTTAACAATGATATCCATCCTGTACAAGATCCATGAGCCTCTCAAAGTAGAGGGTTACAGAGTAAGAGACACAGTTTATGGGGATATGTGGGGAAGATAATGGTTAACACTAGACTTGAATAGGTTAAGATTATAGTGATCAGGGAAGCATTCTCTTGGAAAGAAGCTGCTCAATAGGAAGTCACATCTCACCAATAGAATACAAAGGGAATATGGATAGTTTGATACTATATGCATGGCATGGTGGATCTTAGCTGTTAATGTTAAAACTGGTAGAAGCAAGGAGTGTAGTTCATCTGAACACTTTCAATGGAAATAAAGCAGTGAGAGACTTGCAATGTTTTGTCTGTGAGAAAGGGATTGAAAAGTAGAAAATGATTTGTCACCTGCAAGGATGATGCTTTTGGACTATTGAAACTGGAAAATTAAGACTGGGCAGCTCCTGCTCATGTATGGCAGTAATACTCCTTTTTCAGCTTGATTCGGCTCTTGTAAATGTAGAAAATAGCAGGAGGAGTCAGGTACTTACTGAAGTGGTATAGAAGGAGGAGTCAGGTACTTACTGAAGTGGTATAGAAGGAGGAGTCAGGTACTTACTGAAGTGGTATAGAAGGAGGAGTCAGGTACTTACTGAAGTGGTATAGAAGGAGGAGTCAGGTACTTACTGAAGTGGTATAGAAGGAGGAGTCAGGTACTTACTGAAGTGGTATAGAAGGAGGAGTCAGGTACTTACTGAAGTGGTATAGAAGGAGGAGTCAGGTACTTACTGAAGTGGTATAGAAGGAGGAGTCAGGTACTTACTGAAGTGGTATAGAAGGAGGAGTCAGGTACTTACTGAAGTGGTATAGAAGGAGGAGTCAGGTACTTACTGAAGTGGTATAGAAGGAGGAGTCAGGTACTTACTGAAGTGGTATAGAAGGAGGAGTCAGGTACTTACTGAAGTGGTATAGAAGGAGGAGTCAGGTACTTACTGAAGTGGTATAGAAGGAGGAGTCAGGTACTTACTGAAGCAGTACAGGGAACTTGGAAAGTGAGCATTGCACAATTCCTGTCTAGATATTAGATCAATACTCCATTTTGATCATATTCAGTCATACATGATACACACTTGGGAGATCATGTCTCTTTTGATTCATGACTGACTAAGCAGAAAATTTTCTCTTAATATGTCGTCATTTCTTTCTGCAGTAGACTATTTGCCAACCAAGGCTATAGAAGCCAGTCTGCTATTCAACCCTTAGCTGGGGGAAGAAGAGATGGATTCATACCTTTTACTAAAGGTTTTTGTGTGTAAGTGAATGTAATGAACTTGATTGGAATTTGAACTCAGCTCTGATTTCTCATTCTGATCAAATACTCATTACACCACAACCTACATTATATTAATTGCATGAAAAGTGAGAGATTTTTTGTCTTAGTAATGCAAAGCACAGTAGAGTAATGGATAGTGGCTCGGATTGAGGAATGGAAGAGCCGAGTTTGGATTCCAGTTGAATCCATTACATTCACTTATATGCTAATACCTTTGGGAAAGATATGAATCCTTTTCTTTTCCCCAGTGGGTAAATAACTGGACTGACCGGGTTCTATAGCCTTGGATGGCAACTGGTCTGCCACAGAAAGAAATGGCAACCTACTGCAGGAAAAAAATCTACCTCATCAGTCATGTATCAAAAGATACATGATTGCTTAAGCATGTATCACACATGGCACATAACTGACTGAATGCAAAGGAAAAAATCATAGAAAACAGAAAATTTAAATACTAAGAGAATGCTTTTAAAATAAGTTTTTCTATTTTCAGCAGTATGTGCACAAAAGCTTGTTCCATAATGTTGAACATGGAAATTCTTTTCTTTGTTAAGCAAGGGAGTCAATGTTTAATGTTTGCTATAATTTTGTCGATAACAAACACAGAAAGGAAACTGCAGATACTCTCAGAGAAAGTAATAAAGGAAAGTGAGAAGAAAGGACTAACCATCAATTGTAAAAAGGCAATATGTATATGGTTGTCAGCAAGAGGGTCAGCCTAAGATATGAACTACAAATCAAAGTTACAAAAATCAAGCAAGTATGGAAATTTAAATATTTAAAAAGGATTTTACCAAAGGATGGAAAATATGACACTGAAATCTGAAGATACATTAGAATAGTAAAAGATGCCTTCAAAAGCTAAGCAAGGACTGGAAAGAGCCATACTGAAAAACATGTCAAAACACTTTATTTCTAGCACAAAGAAAGATTAAAAATATCTCAACTTCATATAAGAACCTCAACATATCTAATAGGCTAATACATCCAAAAAGAACCTAGACTTGTATCTACACTTTGCCAAACTCCATATTCTTCTTTGATATGCCATGTTCCTACAGGGCTCTCTACAATTTCCTTTCCTTTGCAGTTTTTAATAAATTTTGTCTTCTTGTTATCTCTCCTAAACCATGCTCCTCCATCAATTTATTCAAATTCACCAGATAGGTTATATGTGGTTTTCCTTTATCCCTCTTGCTTTCAATCTTTCCTATGAGTATCAAACTTTCCAAACTTACTTTCCTTATTGTGTGCACTAGAAATATCTCTTTCTGATGTTAAGCATAGGGGTCTTTTTGTTTCCATTTTCTTCAAAATTTCATCATTGCTCACATGTTTCGTCCATGCTATTCTTGGCATCCTTCTGTAGAACAACTTTTCTGTTGCTTCGAGTCTCCTCTTCATCTCTGAAGCATTTGTTGCCATATACGAGGACTGATATTACATAAAAGTTCAGTACTCTTTTCTTTGTTTCTAACAGAATTTTTCTCAATACTTTGCTTATCTTTTGGAAGTCACCTTTCACTCTCCCAATGCACCTTTGGATTTTACTGTCTCACTTTCCATCCTCTGTTAAAACACTTACAAGATATTTAAATTGTTGTACTATTATGATTTTGGTATCTCTAATTTGTAATTTGCATGTTAGGTTGTTTCTTTTGCTAACAACCATACATTCCATCTTTTTGCAATTGTTGTTTAGTCCTTTCTTCTTGATTTCCTTCACTAACTTCTATTAGAGTTATTGGAGTTTCCAATTTCCTATGTGAGTAATATTAAATATAAGCAGGGGAAGGGTCTCATATGGCATCAAATATGATCCCAGTAGTAAATTTGCAGCTAGACCTCATCATTTTACTGTTGAAATTAAGTGTAAGCATAAATTCTATGATTTCTTTTCTTGCACATCCTGCCTGTCAAATACTCTTCCAGCTTCATGCTTTCTTATTAATGATGATTCTCAAAAATTTAAATGGAACATCAGTCATCATCTTCTGTCTTCCAGAATTCTATTTTTTTTTTAATTGTCCTTTTTCTTCAACAACATTCTCTCAGTTTCACTTTCTGTCTTAGTGGCTTTATTGCCTTGTGTGGGGGAGAAATGATTAAAAAAATACTCATTATTAAGTTTTATTTTATTTCTGATAATAGATGTTAATTTAGGTAATAACGTTCTCTTGTAGGAAAATTGAAAATGGTTGTTGTCAGAACAGTATAACTCCTGAAACAATACAACTTCTTTTTACAGCTATAAAAGTTTTTCTCTATAAATATTTGCTTTTATTCAATGTTTGTGTTGTAAAGTCTAGTATCGTAGTCTGTAATCAAGTAAGTGTTCAAAGAGCCGAGTTCCAATTCCAGTTGGGTTTGTTATATTGACTTATATGCAAATACCCTTCAGAAAGGAATGAATCTACCTCTTCTCCTTCAGCTATGGGTTAATTAGTAGGACTTGTATCAGTAATCAGTATTTTTTCAAAAAAAATTCTTCCAATCTAAAAATATTTTCTGGCTTTAAATAACCCGCAAAAGGTTAATAAGCCATAAAAAATAAATAAATCGAGTGTTCTTATAGACAGACTGATATACTAAGATTGCTGTTCTTTCTTGGGTGGAGAGGTGACTATAGCCTCCACTCTAATATTTAAATTAGCATATCTTCTGTATGCCAATATCCCTTCAAGATGTGTCTGGTTTCGCTTTCCTCAACCTCCTATCCATCATGGCCCTTAACAGCATTTCTCCTTTTGTCAAGACCCCCACTGCCTGTTTTGACATTTATTTACACAAACTCATCCAGTAGGTTGCCTGTTGGCTTCCTCTATTTCTCTTGCCCTCGATATGCCTTGTGAGAGTTAAATTTTCCAAATCCTCTTTCCTCATTTTGTACCTAAGAAATTTCAGCTTTCTTTTTCTGATTCTGAGTATAAATGTACTTTTAGTTAACATTGTAGGATGAAGTGTCAAACTTGTGAGGAAGGACAGCTTTCATTATCATTACCAGAGAGAAGAAATATAATACAATTTATTTGCATGTTCTTTTCTACATCATCAGAGCTTCTTTCAGGTTTGACACACTTGAGTATATGTGAAACATTACTCTCCAATACGGGCAATATTGCAAAGTCAATAGGATTAATGTCAGAGCTTGATAGAGACCCAATTAACTTGTCAAAAATCCACAGAAATGTCTCTTGTACCATTTCTCTGGTGACTCTGTCTTGAAGAGTGAAGACATAGACTTCTAAATGTGGTTGACAGCCAGAGAAACACATCTCTTTCCAATATTTGCTGGTAAACTCTGCTATTCACTTTAACTCCTTTAAGTGTAATTTCAACTATCAGAAGCAATAACTGCCTAAACCATGATACCAGTATGTTCTGAAACCTTCAGGAATGTTTCCTGGTGAATAGATGTAAACCTTATTATTTTGGTAATTGTCCACAGTCTCCACAGTAAAAAAAAATTTTGTCTAACCAAAGAAGACTTTGCTTGTGGTAGACTCCATCTCCTCCATTTTCTTCTCTCTGCCACTTAAGAGCAACTGTTACCACTGAATCTTGGATGGTTTTAACACTAAATCCTCATATGTCATCTTCCTTGTACTTTTCTCTTCACCCTCTTACAGGTACAGGAATATCTCCATATTATATGTAAGTCCTTCCCTTTTTGTTTCTCTTTACACTCTGTTTTGCTGTGTATATATAAGATTTGTTTATGTCTTAGTAATATAAAAGTCTCTTTGAGAACAAAGCATACTCTTCATTCCTTTTCCTTTCAGTCATTCTATTCTGTCCATGAAATATTGGTGTTATTATATCAGTAATGCCCATAGTGAGAGAAACATAAATGGGGAACAAATCTTTCTTCCAAGCACTCACAAAGCTTTGCCAGTTTTACCAAGAATTTGTAATGTGGTGCTGTCATACAACTATATAAATAAGACGCTTTCTGTTTTCCTCTTTTTGCTCCTTTTCTCTCATTTCCGACCAACATCCTGTAGCAATGGCATTCACCAGAACCGTTTCCTGGGCATGGGGATACCTTTCTCCTTTTTCACATACACTCACGCAATTCTTTTAATGACTTCTTTCTTTTGTATGCATACTAAGTTTATTTCCCTGGGTGGTGTAATAACAAATGATGGAAAATGTGATACATCTGAATAGTGAAAAATGCTTTCCAGAAGCTAAGCAAAGTATTAAAAGATAAGAAAATTTTGCTAAAAACAAAGAAAATGCAGTGAATGCAGGACAATTACATTGTAAATGAAGATTAGACATGAGTCAACAGAGATATGCTTTTACAGAAGAATTCTGAGAATATCATGGACTGAACATGTGAGCAATGAGGATACTTTTACTTAGTATTTTTTCTCTTTTGTTACTCCAGTTATATAAAGACAAAAATATAAAATATCACACTGTTGAAATTTGTTCCATTTGCTTACACTTGTCATTTACATGTGTAAATGTTGCTTGCTCACTGCTTTTAGTTTATCTAAGAGCAGTAGTGCAATAAGTTGACAACCATGATGCAATTTTGATATGCACCTTCTGAAACAAGCTTTGCTTGAATATTTTTCCATCGTCCCATACAAAATGTGACAAGTTCCTATATGGTCCTTTGAAAGCAACATTTGTTTATCTGGTCTCTACTGGCAGTTGTCTTCAAGTTACTATAGGCCTACAATCATATGGCATTTAGAGACCAGTTCCAGTATGAAGTTAAGCAACATTGAGCCTGGTCAGTACCTAGATGGGTGACTGCTTAGGAATACCGGATTCTATAAGCTTGTATGTGTGGTTAGTATGGCTTACCGCCACATCACGTTGAAAGACCAGTTCCTGTATGATTGCTGAAGTTAAGCAACATCAAGCCTGCTCAGTACTTAGATGGGAAACCACTTGGAAATACCAGGTGCTATAAGTTTGGGTGTGTCACTGGTGTAATTGATAATGGTTCAGAATTGTTAATTGGAGAGTCAAGTTTGTTACATTCAATTACACACAAATATCCTTGGAAAAGATATGGATCCATTTTTCTCCCCCACACTATGGGTTAATTAGTAAGACTTGTATCACAAAACCATTATTACAATCCAAAAATATTTTCTGCCTTTAAATCATCTGCAAAGGGTTTAGAAACTGTAGAAAATGAATAAATGAATCAAGTTACCCCCTTTGTGAAGCTATACCCTATATAAGACAATGGTACAACTGATAAAAACAGAGCTATGGTGGGAGAGAATTCTATACTTTTTTAGATTTCATCTTGAATATTTAATAATGTGTAAAAGTTTCAGATGGAGTATATCTGTAAAAGGACAATATGAAGAAAGACAAAAAGAAAACTTAGCTGATTTGTTTCATACTCTGGGGGATTTTTACCTTGATAATAAAGTTCCTCAGAGGATGAAACATGTCAGCTAAGATAAGTTTTCCTTTTGTCTTTATTCATATTTGATAAGGCACTAAAAATTACCTTTTGAAAGTAGACGCTCAATTGCGTATCAGGTTTCCCTTTTAACTGTATTTTAAAAATGTAGTGTACTCAAAGAAATAAAAGTTATGGTGAAATAAAAAATGAAACATGAAATTGCTTTCCTTGAAAAAATGTAATAATTGTGTTTGCAAACATCATTTCCCTGAAAAGGGAATTTTTTTCTTTTTTCGTTTTTTTTTTTTATTCTGCAATTTTATACTACTTTGATTTTTTTTTCCTGACTGTAGCACATTTTCAATAAAATCTGACAATAAAAAATATAGTTACAGAAAACAGTAAATCATTTGTGATAATCTTTTTGCATTCATGATTTTGTTTTTTTAATTATTAGTTGGTTAAGAAAAATAAATAGGACAAAAATAAATCAGGTAGTGTTGAAAATTAAGACCATTTTTAATCTAACTCATATTTCACTTTAAACGCACAATTGAAGGTAACAACCAATTGAATATTGCAGAATGGTTAAAGAAAATAAAAGAATAACTACAAAAAAAAAATGTTAGAAATCTTTTTTTGTGCTGTATCTCTTCTGGATAGTCTTCTTGTCTCTTATATCTCTAAACAATGTTTGACCCTTAATTATCCCTCTTTATCTCCCCACTATCATCCATTCACACAAGCTCATTAGATAAGTTACTTACTGTTTCCTTCTACTCCTCCTGCCTTCAGTCTATCCCGTGAATATTAAATTCTCCAAACTCTCTTTCTTCATTATCTATTGTAGAAATTTCATTTGCCTCTTTTTGATACAAAGTAAAAGTATCCTTCTTGTTCCTTTTTTTTTTTTTTTTGGAAATTTCCTCACTATTCACATGTTCAGTCCATGGTTTTCTCAGCATCCTTCTGTAGAACAATATCTCTGTTGCCTCACATCTACTCTTCATTTATGATGAAATTGTCCTGCATTCACTGTCATATGGGAGGAATGATATGACATAGCAGTTCAGTAGACTTTTCTTTGTTTCTAGCATTTTTCATTATTTAGATGTATTGCAAAGTAAATTTCTGTAGCTGCTTGATTCTCCAATTTGAAGCTCACATCTTTGGTTGTCTATCCAACCCTATATTCTGTTTTTCTTACAGTTAATGCTTAGTCCTTTCTTCTCCCTTTTCTTTGCTACCTTCTCTTAGTTGTCTGTTGTCATTAGTGTCATTCACATAACTTATGTTGTTAAGATTATGTCTGCTGGTAAAAAAAACTAACTTTTACTTCTGATACTAATCTGAGACAATTAAACCTCTATATTATTAATTCTTCTCAACACCACTATTAATGTATACTCCCTCATTTTGTGGGTACATTGGTTAAACTTTGCCAAATTATTCTTGTAAATAAACAATTCCATAAATAGTGCTTAACATTGTTGTTGTAACTTCTCGAGAAAAAAAACAGTAGAAATGCAGATGCTTGCAAACCTTTTTAAGTAAGTTTATATGGCATCAGTAAGTGAAAGAAGTATCCAGAAAATGAGTTCTTTTCCCAATTTAGAATTACTTGTCATTTTCTTATTCTATAGTTCACAGCAACTTTTATAAATTTTTTAATAAAAAAATCATTTTCATAATGATTTCTTTATAATATTATAAATAATAAATATTACATCACAGAGAGAGACAGACAGACAGAGGAAGGGAATATATCTAATATCAAATAAGCTCTAAATAGTTAGAACCTTTTACTAGATTAACAAATAGAAAAACTTTTACATTCTGTAGAGGTGGGGGTTACAAAATTTTATTAATGCTATGAAAACAGACATTAAAATTGTACAGAAAAAAAAATCAACAAACATGGGGAAGAAGAGATGAAAACAATGAACAAGAAAATAACAAACAAGAGGCTAACCATTTTTCGATCATTACTCTTCAGAGCCAATCTAGAACAAACTTGTAAACTGTGTGCACAATGTTTAAAAAATCAAATTAAAAACAGCCAGGAAATCAGCAAAGAAAAAAATATTAACACACTCCAATTACAGTAAAACCCAGCAGCCATTCCTTTTGCTTGCAGAGGGAAGGCTGTTTAGACTTAATATATAATGTCTTTTAATACTTTCAAGTCATAATTGAAGTGCACTGCTGATTATTGTAAAGAATGTTTTGCTAAATGACATAGTATACACTGGATTATTTTTTAAGTGTTCATCAGTTGCTGAATCTTGAAGTATTAACCAGCAAAATTATTGCATTTCCCATGACAGATATTAGCTGGTACATGCTGATCTATTCTTGTCTCCAAATTGGATTAGTTCTATTTATATATTCAGCTTTGCACTTACACATATAATTGTAAATAACTGAGCTCCACATGATGTGGAGGCAGAACATCCTTCCAAATAGATGTCAATATAGGTTGGAAAAACAAAAAAAAACCCTGAAATATCTGTTTTTATAGCATTAATAGAAAAATTTTTATATATCTCTGTATCCAAAATATAAATACTTGGCTACACATATAATTAAAATCAAAAACCACATTAACTTCTCGTTAATAAAAATAATTATCTAATACATTTCATCGAACAATCTCAATTAATATAATAATGTCTTTATGAAAGAAGAATTTCTATTAAGCTTACATCAATAAGAAAAATATGATTTCTGATAATTTTTGATTTATTGTCAGTGAAGTAAAATACAGGTAACTTGCCAAACAATTTTGCAAGAATAGCTTCAGTTAGGTATAAAATATTAATTTATCACTTCACAAGGACGTGCAGTTGGTATAATAGAGCAGGGCCATTTTGGAAGCGCATAGTATTGTGCTCAACTTGAAAGTTGGGGTTTGACATGATAAATAACGACACAAAATATTTTTTTCAAAATCATTACCATTTTTTGAAGAGATTAATTTAAAGATTAAATTTAGGTTCAAAATTGTAGAATTCAAAATTTCATTTTGGCAATCCATGAAAGTTGTATAAAATTTATAATTTATTGAAGCTTCACAAATTCTATATGGACAAGGTGCATGGCACAAGCACATTATTACTAAGCTATTATGCAATCAAATAAGACCTTCATTTACTTCAAAAGGAAGTTATACTGAACAATTTAGCTATATTATGATGTAATATGTTATACAGTGAAATAGTTTTAGTGTGATTTTCAATAAACAATGCAAATTTAAAATATTTTGTCTGATAATGTATATCTAGCGGTATTATGGTGTTATAGACAATTTTATCTATTTTTTGTTTTCATTAATTATCATCTAACAATTCTTATTCATTGAATAGCCTTTTTTGTAATTACAATTTTTTTTTTTACAACTTTTACTTATCAAATACAGTAAAAAAAAAACTGCATATTTTGCTTGTGGTGATTCATAATTAGAATTTTGATTTGAATATATTTTCTATTCAATGTATCTAGTACAAAAAATATGAACTTTATTTGGATTTATTCTTGAAATAGTAAAAATTTTTAAGTCAGTTTGTTTGTGAAAACCTGTGGAATTTAGATATTTCTGTACATTTTTCAAATGGTCTTTAAAACTAAATGCTCAAAAATAGGTAAAAGCAATGAATCTAATTTAAGGTCACAGTACTTATCAGATGAAACTTTTGCTGTCACACTGAGTGCAATGTTGATTTTCTAAAGAAAGTGAAACATTAACCTCCCTTAATGGTATAACAGCAGCTCAGAATGAGTAATCAGAGAGTCAATTGCAATTGTGACAACACCTTATGCATGTCACTGCACAACTGTGGTGACATCCAAGATGGGTTGGATGTGTGTATATATAGACTTGACGAGCTATGTTCACAGGTTTGTCTACTTGGCCATGATCAAATTCAACAAAGAATAATGGTAAATATTTTTCAAGATGCTGACTGGGAAATAAAAAACAATATGATTTCTAACTTAAGTGGCAATCTTACTTCAGCACTAAACTGCTATCTTATTAACTTCCCTGGGAAAAGGACACTGATATTCACTGCCCTATCTTGGTGACTGCTCATTAGTACCTTCCTCACTGACTGCTCATTATATGGACACTGGCCGTGGTCCCACCACCCCATCCATCCACTTTTATTCTGGAAAAGAAGACCACCCAAAAGCTGGATGGGTGGTCAGTTTTTCAAAGGACTGTGCATTTATGATTATTTAGAATCTTTAACAAAATTTTAAGTTTGCAAATTCAAAGGCAGGCTGGAGACAGGAATCCTGAAAACTTTGGTCATTAAATTGACTTAAAAGATGAACTGGAGACAAGATTTCCAAGAGGAAAAAGAATATATCTAAATATCTCCTAAGAATGTGTAAAAAATCATATTATTACTCAATCAAGTTAATTATATTCACTTACCTGCAAATAACATTGGGAAACAACAGCTGAAACACCATGATAACAGCAACAAAGGTGAGGACAATAGACTGCATGTAAATAATAATAATAATTTCTCTTCTCAGAAATTCAGACAGAAATAGTTACTTTTTGTGTCACTATTTTAATAAAAAAAATAAGAAACTGAAATGCAGCCAATCGCTACTGATAATGGTACCCACTCCCGTCAGATGATATGTCTGGTGTCTGGTGCTGCTGATCAACTCTCCTGGTTGCATGGTGTGTGTCTAGTGATGGTCCCCTCTGGTCTGGAAATCATTAGTTTGACTTTCTTATGTTTCATAACCTATTCTTCTGTGTGCTGGCTTAGTACAACTTGGAAGAGGGTGTTGTATACTGGAACCATGGCAGATTGTGCACTAACATAAGATAGTTGTCTTGAATGTTTTTGTATTTTCCTCTGGATGCATGTAACACACTAGTTTGAGACTTCTGGAGTGATCACAGATCACAGCTCTCCCACTTGTCTGGTGTTGTTAGAGAAATTCCCTGATCATAGCTTTCATATTAAGCTATGACTTATGGAGTAATCTCTTCATTGCTGCTGTCAAATCATCCTAGGACTATTAATCCACATTCCTAATCACATGGTAGGGCTCTGGATATGGTCTCCTTTAAGCTTGAAACTTTTGACATTTTCATGTTAGATTTATCAGCCTTGTCGTTTGTGTTCGCTTAAGGATATTTGCAACAGAGTGTCATACCAAATACCTGAATTGGAAACATTTATACACAAGCACGATTAATGAAGGTTTTCCTCCTTCATAAGATGCATTTACTTACACGAGATACTAAAATAGAATTTGTACCCTCACAATATGGTTTTTATATTGAAAATTTTAATTTTTCTTAGAGACACTTCTTTTTATTACAGCTGAGGCACTCCACCTACCCCTTTCACAGTTATTACTCCCAAAGTCTTTGATATGATTAGGCATTGCCACAAAGTAATGGAGGTTTGAAAGAGTTTTCCTTCTCCTAGATGTGCTGCCCTCTTAAGCTAATGAGTTCTACGTATCAATATATATTTGTAAATTATATACTGAAGGATAACTAGCTTATATTTCTCTCTTTGTAAAATATTTTCTTTTTTCACTTTCTTATTGGTATTTGTTTCAGCGAAAAAATATTAAAAGAATATAAAAATTTATATATAATTTTCCTATACTGGCATTTTTATATATTGAAAATACACAACAAACACGTGGTATTGAATATACAAAATGAACATGTATTGAAAATACATAACAAACATCTGGCATTACATTGTGTCACATATTATTAGTTACTTCAAGTTTTATAGGTATATAAAATAAATACTTACAGCAATCTAAAGGTTTACATGTATCCATCTGTGCAGTTAGGGTAAAAACTAGTTCGTGTAAATAAATGTTTTGTTACAATCTTCCAATATGTATATAAGCCATCTCATATTCAAATTTATAAAGAAACTGTCTAAAGTTCATAATACACACATGCACACACACACAAGGTGCAATGGACAAATTGTCATTCAAATTATGCAAAAATGAAAATAACACTGACATCTAATTTTTTATATTTATCTTGAAATATAAAGAGTAAATCTATTCAATAAAATCATCATTGGCTTCAATCACGGACTCCAGACAACTTCAGAACCTCTTGCAGCTCTTCTGGACGGTCTCCTTGTTTAAGTTGGTGTATGCTGCCATAATCCTTGCTTTCAGTCCCTCTTTGATGTTACAAGGAGTTTGGTTAGTCTCTCATTCAACTGCACCCCACATATAATAATCAAGGTGTATTCAGTCTGGGGAGTTAGATGGCCAGATGTAAGGGGTGATATGGTCATAGAAAATGTCTGACAGCCATTACTGGGTTCTCATGCTTTTGTGGCATGGTGCAGAGTCCTGATGCAAGACATGGGGTCTCCCAGCAGCCACCCTCTTGACCCAGGGCAGAACTACCTCAAAGCACTTGATGTAGGCTTCTGTGTTGAGTCCGAGAGCCTGTGGGAAGATAAATGGAGACATAATGTTGCCATCACTAGTGATCACTCCAAACACCTTCATTATCATCATTAGACTCATCCAACTCTTTTCAAATCCTCTGCACTGTCACCTAAACACTATGAAATATTTGTTTTGGAGCTTCCAGTGTGAATGCCAAGCAGTAGAACATGCTGTTTCCAAATTTCTAGCAGAGTGAATTGCATCCTGGTTCTATTTTTTTTCATAGACAATGTCCAGCTGATCCTAGTATATTGTGCAGATGACAAAATCAAAAACAAATAATGTACATGCACAAAATTAAAAATATAAAATGGCAACAATTTATCTATTGTACTCTTTATGTTTGTACAATTGTAAGTTAATTTTATATATTAAATTCTTTATGATCTCCTATTTGCATAAAAATGAGTATATAAAAATAATTGTATTGTTTCTTAAATTTATTTATCTTATCAGAACAATCAAAATGAGTTATCCAAGCTGCTATACCTTTGTAATCACCATTATACTCATCTGACTCTTTCTGAAACCTCTGCGCTCTGCTCAGATTGACACTCAAACACTCTGAAAATTTCATATTGAAGCTTCCGGCACAAATGCCAAGCAGTACAACATGCCACTTCCAGATTTCTGGTGCAATGAATTGTGTCATGGTGCTCTTTCTCTCACAGATGGTGCCCAACTGACCCTACTATACTATACAATTGACAAAAACAAACAATGTACATGTGCGAAATTAAAAATATAAAATGGCGACAATTTACCCATTTCATCTTGTATATAGACACACACATACACAGTTCTCATTCATTTGTTGCTACATGTTTTATTGGTATATAAAATAAATACTTATTGGAATCTAAATGTTTATTTGCTGAGTGATGACAACATCTAACTGAGCAGTTAGGATGAAAGCTGATTGATTCTGTACAGGTGTTAACAAACATTTGTATGAAATGTCTTGAATTTAAAATGTTCAAATTAATAACTGCTTTGTGAGTTTGAAGCTTGAAAATATCTTGTAAGCCTGGTTTGATGGATAAAGAAAATGTTTAATGACTTCAGAGCTTGCAAAATAATAAAATAACATTGGAAATTTAAAAAAAAAATGATTGTCAGGTACCAATGAACTAGAAAATGTATATTGATAATCCTGGATGATTCAAATGCAGATCTGATTAGTACAAATTGAGGATTTTATCTCATTGATTTATGTTCTATATCAAGAAAGAAGTTATAAGAATCTATTTTTATTAAGTGAGGAAATGTTTTTCACATGTTGAGTGTAAATCAGGTGGCAAAAGACATCCAAATGTAATAAAATGGGTGACAGAATAAATGCAGATTGATTTTTCAACTGTTCTTTGCACGGACATATATTATGCTATCCCCGATAGGCCAGATGTATGTAGAAATGTCTGGATGGTCCCTGGTGGAAATTGTTCTCAAAGATTGAGACACCAACAAGATGGAAGTAGTGTGATGTTTTGTGGTGGAATTATAGATGGTAAAGTTGTGATCTAGTGAGATTTTGGATGGTGTCTAGAGGTCAGTTGATGTTTTAAAGATAGACTTGAAACCATGTTTCAAGAAAAGCTAGACACTTTCAAAATGATTGTTTTTTGTTTTTGTTTTTTAGCATGATGATGCTCTATCAGTTTTGGCAAAGAACACAAATGAGCATTTGAATAAAATGTATTTCAAAGATACTTTTTTGATAAAGTGGCCATTTTATTCATCTGACTATAACCTAATTAAGAAGTTGTGGAATATTCTGAATATTTACATTAGTTGATGGAAATTTACATTGGTATATGGAAATTTACTATTTTCATATAGAGACATACAAAATCAATGGATTAATAACTTCTTAAATTAGTTTTAGAACATGAAACATTAATTTCAGGTTTTCTTTTTTAATGTTACCATCATTAGAATGACAGTGATTTCCATTTTTTTTGTTGTTTAAAATATATATCTTGGTAAACATTTATATACAATCAGGTTTAAAGAAGGTTTTGCCTCCCCATAAGGTGAGTTTACTTGTACCAGATACCAACCAGGATATTTCTGCTCTCACAACATTTTTTATTAGAGATTTTTATTTCTTCTACATACAATGTTTTTATTATGGCCGAAGAGTTCCACTTGACCCATACACAAGTATTAGGCACTTTCCTTAATTATTATTTTTAATTCTAACATAATGTTTCTCAGAGTTTCTGTAACAGGTCTAATAATTTGAAACTTGGAAACTCTGGTAAAATTCGTAAAAACTGTTGTCACATTGTAAAAGTGACATGTAGTTGATTATGATTTATTGATATTATATGAAAGATCCTGCACATTAAGAGTTTAAATATTTCTGTGAATTCCTTCATTACTTTTCAAAAATTTGGAAACATTAAAAATGATCAATAATGTGAGATGTTGTCATAGTGAAGAGAACAACAAATTGGGTTAGCGATGATCATAATCAAATTTTAAAAACTGTATTAAACAAAAGTTTTTTCTCTATCATTTGATCTCGTTTCAAATCTACAGAAGTATAATTCACAGTTTATAAATAAATATATCTCTGTGTATTAGCTACAAATGCTCATCAATCACAATCAAATGTGAATAATTATGTGGAAAGTAGCATTATGCAATCCAACCAGTTAATATTTATGGAAAAAAATAGCCTACCTAGGGCAATGGCACCTTAGTCCACTTCAAAGTATACCATTATAAGTATGTTAAAAAATGGATGAGATTATGATGAGATAGTAGAAGATGATGATTTAATGAAAGAAAAAACTCAAGGGAAGCTACAACACTTTTAGTAATTCATATAATTTGTTGTTGTAACCTAGAAAAGGTTACTGAATAAGAATAACCCAAAAAAATGACAGTTGGAAATGTAACAGTAATCTTTATAGCATTAACAGTGGTGTGTAGTAAGTAATCCACTGCTAGTGATGAACTAATGGAGAATTCACCCAGGCAGTATATTCCACTGTATTTCTGAAGATTCGGACCTGCCCATTATAGTCCATAGGTACAATATACTATTTGTTTTCATACGTACATAGCTGTGTTTCATATGTTGAGGCAGGACCAGTATTAAGTTCACACAAAGTGGGTCCTGCCTGACAAAGAGTTTTGTAATTCTTCTTCTTGAAGCCTGTAGACTTCTCCTGAAGCAGAGGGTTTCAATGACACCAGGTAAGATAATACTGCTGCAGATTCAGTAACAGGGTTTTATGTGGTAAAAATCTTTGCTTTACACCAACCAATTGGAATTCAAAGTTTTTCTTTTCTTAGATTGGTTGCCCTAGCAAGTCTGTCCTGTTATTTTACCCATAACTGGGGGCAAAAGAGATGGATTCATGCCTTGTTTAAGAGTATGAATACAAAGTGGATATAAACTACCTCAGCTGGAATTTGAACTCTCTGTACCAATTCCAATTTCTATGTTATTAAATATTGTGCCACTTGTTTCTTCAGGATTTTGTTATACATGTTGATGTGTCGTAAGTAAATCATTTTTTTCCTGTTTCTTAATTCTCTTGCTATAAAAATCAACTAAGATGTATTTTCCTTCTTAAAGAGAAAAATGCATTTCCCATCTTCTTTTCTTTTCTTATATTTCACATCCCAACAAGTTCATGCTATTCGACTTGTACGCTTCATATAAGGAAAGTATTTTTTTTTAAATAAGCACCAAGTTGGCAAAAGGATTGGAGTTTATTTCATTGATTCTGTTTATTGACGTCATGTCTGCTAGAAAATAAAAAATGTCATATATTGTCCACACAAATATAATAATTCATTTCATATGAAAAATATTATTATTGTATTCACGTGAATGGCAATTGACATAAAGCAGAAAAAAGAAAATCTATTTAGATGAAGGAAATTATCATTCAATCAAAATGAATAATAATACAAGGATTTTTTTTGTTTTGATTAAGCTGCACATAATGAGATTTATTTAGTTTATTTCAATATGGTACAAGGCTTCAAGTGATGAGCTCTCTGTGTAGATTCATATCACTATAGTCCTAATGTAATGGTCTACAATGACCAACTTGTTAACCATTCCTTGACAAGAAGGCATTCAATTGATGTTTACTATCAAAACAAAGAAGACTGATTTTCATCATTCATTCTAGTTTCTTTATAAAAAAAAAATGAGCTGTTTATATCAAATACCATGGGTAGGATTTACAAAAGAGGTTGGTCAAATGTTTTAGTCATTCTAAGGATTACAAAGAGAATGGCATAGCAAATACTGAAAGCATATATAGAAATTCATTGGAAATTAGTTTACTATGGGAATGCATTAGAATTATTAAACACGTCCATCAAGTTTCCTTCCCTCAAATGACTGCATATAGAGTTAAACTATAATGATATTTATTCAGCTTAACTTAGTGTGGTACAAGGCTGCAATTGGGGGAGCAAATAACATGAACTGACTAATTTACTCTGCAGCAATTCCCTAGATCAATATTTCTTAAGTGACAACTTTTAGTCAACCACCACTTAGTACTTTTTATATTCCAGTACGAGACCCGTGTGATCAGGGATCTCTCTTGTTTATCTCTCCAATATGTTCTCCTTTATGACCCCCTCTTTTTCTTAATGGTACCTCACCCATGATTTTTTGTAAATTTGCAATTAAGTTATTTGCTATTTTCCTTTGCTTCTCTTGTCTTTGATGTGACTTGTGAGTATTAAATTCTCTAAGACTTCTTTCCTCATTATGCAACCCAAGATTCAGATGCCTCTTTAGTAGTAGTTTCTTTCTAGTTCCTTTTCTCCTCCAATTTTTTGCATACATTGCGTGGAATATTACCATAAATATAAATATCACAAGGTGTAAGATTTATATTGTGCACACATTTTGACATTTAATACTATCAGATCTAAAGAGGTGTAAGACAAGCATGTGACTTCTTACTGGACTTATTTAACCTATACAAGTGGGGCAATTCTGAGAAAATTAGAAGTTTTACCAGAATTCATTATTGGTGGCCATAGTCTTAACAACATAAGATATGCAGATGACGCAGTGTTAATAGCAGACAGAAAGGAAACTATAAGAACTTCTACAGAAGGTAGGGAAGGAAAGTATGAAGAAAGGACTAAACACAAATTGTAAGAAAAGAGAATCACTGGTTGTAAGTAAAAATACAAGCATAACTTGCAAATTATAATTTGGAGATATCAAAATCAAACAAGTACAACAATTTAAATATCTGGTAAGTGTTTTCACAGAGGATGGAAAGTGTGACATTGAAATCTGAAGATGCATTGAGATAGCAAAAGATGCTTTCCAAAAGTTAAACAATGTATTAAGAAACAGGAAAATTGCATTAGAAACAAAGAAAAGAGTACTGAACTGTTACATAATATTAGTCCTCCTATATGGCAGTGAATACTGAATAATCAGATGGAGAAGAGACTTGAAGCAACAGAAATGTGGTTCTACGGAAGGTTGCTAAGAATATTATGTGAGTAATAGCAAAAGTAAAATAGTAAAAGTTTATGGACATGGAAACAAAAACAATACTTATACTTAACATCAGAAAGAGATAGTTGAAATTTTTAGGGCATGTAGTAAGGTAAGAGGGCTTGGAAAATTTGACACTCACAGGATATATTGAAGATTATAGGAAGAAAGGAAAACAATGCATAACCTACTTAATGAGCTTGTGTAAATGGATGGTAGAACAGGGTTTAGAAGAGATAACAAAAAGACAAAATTTACTAAGACCTATAAAGGACAGGAAATTGTGGAGATCTGTGATTGCCACTATCATGAAAGGACATGGCACACCGAAGAAGAATATTAATTGCAACTACTAAGTAAATACAAAATCTGGGCACATTAAGGTGGCATGGATGAAAGCAAGAAATCACAAAATAGATACTGGTTTTTTTCTTTTTTTTAAAAGTAAATTTTTTCAGTGTCAAGATATGGAATATAAGCATATATATATATGTTGGCATTAACTTTAGCATGAATATTGTTTCATTATATTTCTATTAATAATAGACTATTCTGCTTTGATTGCTCAGAAAGATGGCAGAGACATATCAGAGATGCTGTTTGGTTTCAGTGAGGAATAGAACGAAAGAAAGAAAGAGTAGGAGACCAGATAGAGGATATAATAATGCTCACATGTGTTTAATGTCCGCTTCAGTGAAATGGAAAAATCATGTCAATTTTCAAATTTTTTGATTTGTGTCCTCTTACCTCTTAAAGAATAACCTCGTACATTCATACTTAAGCTTGTTATTGCAATATCTAGCTAAATTTGTTAAGTTCAAATACTTAATGATACGTTTGGAAAATTTCTGTGAGTATTTTATAGTCATTGAACTCGCAAAGAACTTATTTAATCCTTAAATGAAGAATTTGGTTCATCAGAAAATTAAAATCAGAAAACTACAAAATTTTCACTAGTATTTCAAGATAATATAAAATATTAATATAAAACAGACAAGGAATAATGTTTGCTAAAGTATTAAATAGTCAAGCAATATAAATATCCACATTGAAAATTATATACCAGAAGTGTTCAAAATAGAAACTTACTTGAATGGCAGAGATTACATAAAAATTAATGTTAAAATCCAAGCAGCAGCAAATGTAGAAATGTGGTATGCAAAGATATATTTAGTTAAGTCCAGTTATTTACCTGATGTAACACAATGCTTAATAGTAGAGTTAATAATACAAATGACATATAAGTGAAATAAGTGTTACTCTTATTTTAAAAATGATCATCTTTTGATGAAGTGCAAAGAACATGTTCAAAGGGGAAGAAGTAGTTATCAGCACAGATAACAAAACAACAGCTCAAATTTTGGTTGAACTTATTAAATTCAAACTGATAATTTATATTAAATTCAAACTGATAATTTATGTTAAATTCAAACTAATAATTTATATTAAATTCAAACTGATAACTTATGTTAAATTCAAACTAATAATTTATATGATATTCAAACTGATAATTTGTGGAAAAAGCTGTGAATTTATTTTTCTTTGTACTCAGTTTCACCAGCAGATATATAGATAAAAATGTTTTGTTACCGGCATGCCACAACAGTGGAGAGTGGCTGAGTGAATACTTAGGCAAATCTCTCTGCCATAACTAACTTATATGCTCCAGCAAAAAAGCTGTTAACCATGACAGGATTGAATCATAATAGAAGGTTGCAATGTAGCTCTTGGAAAAGTATGGATTCATTTCTTTCTGAACTCTTTCCAGTTGCCTGGCATGACTGATAATGTCTTGTCATTGATATGTAGTTTAGATAAATTACTGTCCCATAACACTGTTACTTATTATCACATTTTGTCAGTTGTATCTTCTAGTCATCTTCAGGTATCAGTTGACCCTGATAACTTTCAAGGAATTTTGAACTGAACAAATATATTTTTCAAAATTACACAAAAATATCTTGAAATAATAAAGAGTAAATTTATTCAATAAAATCCGCATTAGCTTCAAACATGGCCTCCAGATGACTTTGGAATCTCCCGCAACTCTTTTGGATGGTTTCCTTGTTTAAGTTGGTCAATGCTGCCATAATCCTTGCCTTCAGTTCATCTTTGGTGTTACAAGGAGTTTTGTTGGTCTTTCACTCAACTGTGCCTCCACACATAATAATTAAGGGGAATTCAGTCTGGGGTGTCATGTGGCTAGATGTAATAAGGGGTGATGTATGGCAGTGATGTGGCTAGATGTAATAAAGGGTGATGTAAGGCAGTGGATTGGCAAGGATAAATTTCCACATCCAACTCCAAAAGCTGAGCACATTGATAGAAAGGCAATGTTATATATGTGTTGGGATTACCAGAGTATAACTTATTTAGAGTTAGTAAGATGCAATGAAACACTAAATGCACATTTATATATCCAGCAGCTGCAATGTATTCATAAAAGTTTTGTCAAAAAAAAAAAGGTGCCCTGAACTCATCAATAGAAAAAATATTGTTCTTCTCTATGACAACACAAGTCAAGAACAATGGCAAAAATAAAACAGGTGAAAACTTTTACTACTCAGTTTGTATGTTCTACCCCTCCTGCCATATTCACCTGACCTTGCACTAACCAATTACCTTTTTTGATGACTGCAAAATGTTTTTGTGGCAGTGGTGGTGCTGGTGGTGGAGGGGATTTCCTTACATAAAAACCATATTCAAGAGTTCATTAAAAATGTTTTCAGATCAAAACCTGCAGAATTTTACTCAAAATGTATCAAAGAGCTGCCTGATAAGTGGCAAGAAGTCATTGCAGATAATGGTGAATATATAATTGAATAAAATGTCATTCTAATTTAGTTTTTGAAAAATGAAGTTGATAAGCAAAAACAGAAATTATTTATGAGTGAACCTAATAAATATAGTGTAGATAATGAAAATTCTTCATCCCAAATATTTGGACAGAAATTATAAACATATATTTCAAAAACAGCTTTTAATTGAATATAGGAATTTGAGAATAGCTTGCCACTGATGTCTCTATGTACCAAACACTAGAGGGCTGTTCGTGTCATAAGAAGTTGTAACATGTAATATTAATAAACTGTTTATATTTTTCATTTTATAATTGCAACTAAACTATTTCTAAGAAAAATATTTGTCCAAACTTGATTCCTGATTATACAAAATCTTGCACATTTTCCAGATGATATGACTGAATAATTATATAAAATAGAAAATAGTTGCAATTTTCCAAGTTGTGGTAACTTAATTTTACATTGATTGAAGTAGCATATCGTGGTGTTTGGCTGCAGCTCAATATTTTATGCTTTATTGATTAAATCATGGAGAAGAACTTGTTTGAAAGCGGAATAAAAATAACCATTGATCTGGTAATTTCTTTCATATTGTCAAAATCCATGATAAGCAAATCACAAGTGATGCATTCATTTCACATAAATTTGTAAATGTAGGACTATTTCCATTTTTGTTTTTTTTTCAGAATATTTTTATCCTATGAGAAATCTGGCAGTGACAAAATGAATTGACATCGACATTCAGACTTTACTCTCTGTCCAAAAGGAAATACATAAATTCAATCAAATATGCTAAGTATGAATGTACCTTGTGTACCATTGTCAGTGTATAATAAAGTAAGTGTAATATGGGGTTATGGATAAGAAGAAAAAAATTATTGCTAATAAACAGCCACACAGGTTGTTGGAAATATAGTGTATCTGAAATCTGATGTATTTGACCAGGCCAGTTGGTGGTCACGACGCCTGTGAAAAAATGATGTTTAAAAACAGGATGTAGTAAAAGCTTGAATTTTGGTGTTTGAATTGATGAATCAGGAATGAACAAAGAGGCAGGATTTATGGATAAGAAAAGTAGATTCTCCCTCCAGTTTTCTTCAGTGAGGTTTTTCCCTTGTTAGCAAGATGTCCTAAAAATGAAGACTGTTGTAGGGACATTCTATCCCTCACCTTATCCTCTCATATATTTAAGATGAATAGACAATTACTGGAAACAACATAGATTTGCTGATACAGACCCCATATGTTATACCATTTATTACGATGAGCCAACTTTCTGCATGGTGAAGAGAGGACTTCTAATTTTCTGTGAGAAAGTGAGATCATGCAACTTTGAGGTATTGGCCTGAGGACAACCAATGTGGTTCATTGTGAAGTTACAACCATAGGCCACCCAAAGACCAGCACCAGAAGGTAATTAATGACAATGCCACATTCATGTTCCAAAGTAATTTTTGATATTGATTGAAATTAGGAATTAAACTCAATATTTTGCAATTCTTCAGTTCTCATGGCTTACAATTTAGAGTAAAAATTTCAGTGGCTACTTTTTTCCATTTGTGTATATATATATATATATATATAATATTTCTACACCATTGCATAATGCTGCAATATACAAAAAACAATTACAAAACTTTGTTATAAATGAAATTATATGTTATTTAAAAAAAATGAGGGAAAAAAGTATTTGTACAAAACATGTCTTTAATATCTAAAAAGGCTTAGATTACCTTTATTCACATAATTCTTTCTAGGATTTTGCTAGATTCTTCCTATTATCTTATTACTGAAACAATCTAGAACATTCCACAATTCATTTCTTATATAAGGTTATCTCTGCACACAAATCATCCACAATAATTATCATCATGGAGAAAGGCAAGGAAATATCAAATTTGCAAAAAGAATTGATCATTAAACATTGGAAGGAATGCAAAAGCTATAGGAAAATAGCAGATATCCTGAATATACCATTTACTACTATTAGTTCCGTTATTGCTAAGTATGAAAAGGTGAAAACTGTTTAGATTGAGATCTGCTGCACCACACAAGATTCCTCTCAGATCAATGAGAAGAATCCAACACAAAATTCAAGAAAATCTAATGACTGCTTGCAGAGAAATAGAGGAAGAATTAAAAGCATCAGGTATTATTGTTATGAAACAAACAATAAGCAATGAACTTCATAGAAGTCAACTAAGATCACATTCTCCAAGAAAAACTCCACTACTATTGAAGTTAAAATTTGTTTATGATCATAAAAATAAACCTGAATCATTTTCAGAAAGAGTTTTATGGACAGATTATGCAAAAATTGAACTATTTGGGAGTAATTCAAAGACTCGTGTTTGAAGCAAAGATGGCACAGCCTTTACATGGGAGAACACAATACCAATGGTGAAATTTGGTGGATGCAATATCATGGTTTGGGGATGTTTTTCTGCTAATGGTATGGGTAATTTAGAGATAATATATGGTAGAATGAATTCAAAAATATACAAATATGTTTTGGACTTCAATTTGTTTGGGTCAGTAGTAAAGTTTGGACTCCCAAATAAATGAGTTTTGCAACAAGATTATAACCCTAAACATATGGCTAAATCTATGAAAAAATGGCTGGTTGAAAATAATGTCAATACACTTGAATGGCCATCACAGTCTTCAGACTTGAATATAACAGAGAATTTGTGGCGTTTATTAAAAATTCAAGTTAATAAAAGAGTTCTGAAAAACATCATAGGCCTAAAGAGAATATGTAAAGAAGAATGGAGTAAAATATCAATGAAAACTTGTAAATCATTGATTAAAAGCTACAGAAAGAGACTGATTGCTGTAGAATTGAATAAGGGACATGCTACAAAGTATTAAAGAGGTATTATGACATTGTACAAATACTTTTTTTGCTTCAAGATTTTTTAATTTCATATAATTGGATTAGGGTATTAGGTAATGGTTAACAAGCTGGTTTGGGAGAACATTATGAGTAATGGTTTCAGTTCTCATTAAGCACTTTATACTTGTTCCTGTGTGAATTCCATCTTTCCCACCAGTTGATACATGAGACCAAGAAAAAAGTGGGGATTTTGAATTCTGATTTTCTAACAGGCTGTACCTTATCCTTAAAAGCTTCCCTTCCCAATTTGATTCTCTTGCTGTTGCTCTCTCTCTCTCTCTATATATATATATATATATATATATAAAAGTGAATATGCTTAACTGCAATCTTTTGGCTATGTGGCTGTGTTTTGGCTTGATGGTATATACTGGTCAATGGTACATTATGGGTAGATCTATTGTATTCCAATAGTTATTGGGTGGTAACAGTTGTGTTTCAAATTATTCCAGGGGCTACTGAGCAGAAATGTGGATCTGAGTGCAGTTTTCTGGCTATTTTATAGTGTTCTTTTTTATTTTTCATTTATTATTGATTATTTTATTATTTGTTGTTGATTGTTATTATTATGCTTACTTGTGTTTATTCCTGCATTTGTAGTTTGTTAATTTTCTATTATTTACTTAATTTGTTGACTTATTTATTGATTTGGATTATTTTATTTTACTTATTTTATTTTTTTATTTATTTTTATCTTTTTTGGTATGTTTTAGTTTTCTGTTTTTAAGTAACGTAGTAAAAAGTTGCTTATCTGCATTTTGAGATGAGTTCTGATAGTTTATTTAGTAAATTGTGTTGATATGGGAAGGTAGTTATAGCTTTTATTATTGTCCTCCAAACAGGATTTACAGTTTTTGGATTTATTGTTGTAGGCTGATCCTGTTTTCTTTTTTTTTCTATGCTATTTTTAGTGTAATTTGGTTTGGTTTTTACTTTCCCATATAACTTGCTATTTAAGGGACATTTGTTCTTTTCCCTGAAGTTATACATGGGTTTGATTTGTGCAGGTGCTTTTTTGTTATTTGTGTTATGTTCTTGGTAAAACATTAGCTGATTTTTACTGATGAAGAGAAGTGTTTGCATATGAGTTTAAAGAATATTTTTCCTACATTAGTTATTACATGCTTATTGATCATATGATGTTTCTTTTCCTGTTGGCTTTTTTTGTGCCATGTGGTGTGTATTTGAGTATTGCTTAAAATCCACTATCTTTTAGGGCTGTTTCATAATCTTTCTTAGCTTTGTTGAAGATGGTTTCACTGGAAGAACTGATTATGGAATCTACTTGATTATTGATAGCCGGTGGTTGGAAGATGTGTGTATATGATATAGTTTGTCATTAAATATGGTTGATATATACTTTTTCTTAGGTTGAATGTGACATCAAGGAAATCTACTTTTAGGTTAGTTTTTATGTCAATGTCACCACTAGGTGTTCCCCCCAATGTCTACTTTTATATTTACATACACTCTATACTTGATATTGAACACTTTAAACCATAAATATAGCATAGCTTAAAACTGTATTTTTACAATATATATATATATATATATATATATATATATATATATATATATATATACTAGTCTCTCCCATCGTTTTTTTGCCACATGAGGCTCAAGCAGCTCAGTTCTTAGAACCAACAGCCAGACTACCCACACATATCACTTGATTATAGTGGTAGAGGCTTGTACAGAACCAACCACACTTTTTGGAAGAGCCAAAGTGGTACACAATATGCTACAAGGTACCCAAATGTCCATCTTTAGGTATTGAATTCCTTATCCTAGACTGGTTGCCACCCAAGGCTATAGGACCCAGTCAGTACTATTATTATCTATAGCTTGGAGGAGAAGAAATGTATTCATGACTTTCCCAAGGGTATTTGTAGAAGTGAATGTAATGAATTTGACTGTAATTTGAACTTTGCTCTCTGATTCCTCAATCCAAATAAAGAGAGAGAGAGCCAGAGAGTTTGGACATAGTGATCAATAGTGCATGGTGACTGTCAGTTTCACCCTTCAATGTAATTTTCTGATCGTCTCATGTTACCATCATGTCTCTTATCAATGAATATGTAAATATTTCTCAGATGATTGACTGAGGTCTGTAACTAGAAAAATACCATGTACTGGACTGTGTCAAGCCAGTAGTAGGGTGTGACTTTCAGAGGAAAATGTCAGTGCCTGCCTTTACAGGATGACTCAGATTGAGAAAGCAATTTATTTTTAAGTACTAAGTTATGCACAACAAAAAGTGGCATTTCATAAGAATTGGTTTATTAGAATATTTCTCACTATTGATGCAATAAATATAATTATCTCTTGGATGTTTACCATTCCTCATTAATTGACATACACATATTTTCTTTTAAGCATCTTTTATTAAATATGGTAGACAAGGAAAATTTCATTTATTTTTTCTATTTTTTGGTTTTTCCAGTGTTCTTATATTTTTCCATTTGGTGGGAATACAAAAATTTTCTATAATATCCATTGTCCCAAGCACTTTTGGACATATCTTTAGTCATTTTCACGGTGGTGTTTGTTTTCGGTGTTGCTAGTTTTTTCTTCATCTTCTTTACTATTTAAGTTGTATTTTATTTTTGTGTTGTTTTAAATAGGAACAACTGATCCATACACCGAGGTATTTGAAGTGTTTAGTATTTACTAATTCCACATCCTGAATTTTTATGATGTATTCAGGGCATGTGCCATCATTGCTTTCATTCCAATTCCAGATTATAGTGTCTATTTTGGAAAGGTTTTATCTTGAGTCCTATTTCTTGGAACACTTGGTAGAGGGTGTTGACTTTCTGTTTAAGATCTTGATCAATACACTGTGACATCACTTCATCAGACAATAGAAAAATCTCTCCTGAGGAGAAATTTTAGTAAATTTAAATAATGTCTAAAAGTTAAATGAACTTTGTCAGGAAGGGAGACAAGCCTGCTACTGCCACTGCTTGGAACACATCCATTAAACTGAGGAGTGGGAGTCTAATATCTTCAGAAATTTGTTAGCCAAGATGATGAGTTTGTAGAGACAAGATTATAAATATTTAATAATAATGAAAATTATAAATAAAATAAAATAAAAACTAAACATTTAAACTTTGTTTTAAATAAATAAAAAAAATGAAAATAATAAACATTCTACCAGCATGCAACAAAAACTGCTGGAAATATGGTCATCCTACCAAAAGATGTTAAATTCAATCTCTTCACCAAGAACCCTCAGGCAGGCAACACCTGTGCAACTTCTCTCTTTGTGATATGGCTTGTAATATTATGAAGTAACTTCTTCCTCTTATTACATGAAACAACTGTAACCAAAAAAATACACACAAGAAAAATATAAATAAATTGTATGAAATTAACATACAGTTTATCAAGCTTTCCTGTTATTTCTGTATGTTCTATTTCCTGTCATTTCTGTATTTTTTATTTGCTGTCACGTATGTTTTTATCTTTGTGAACACAAAGCTAATTTCTGCTGTTACGATGTGAGTGCCCTCCGCCAAACATCCATAAAACATACACCCACTTACAAGTTCAGTCCTTTATAGGACCACAAGTGACAGAATAGTTAACAATTTTTATCCCAACTATTAATACCTATATCATCAGCATAGTCCTTCTCATCATCAGTACATTGGTCTTGTGACAGAAAAGATTAAATAGGTTTCTGTATTAGGGTCCTTACCAGATATGTAAGATTTTGGAGATTAATACAGTTCTTCTATTAGATTGATGCATTCAGTGGATACTACAAGGGGAAAACCCTGTTTGACACTCTTTGCATTTCCCCATTAGCAAAATCTCATACCAGCCATGCCATCTCACTGTTGAATGAAGTACATTAACAAACTAGAAAACATTGTTGCTCGATGCAGAAAAAATGGTATGATTAGAAATAAATGCAGCTTCAAATGAGATTTGAAATTGTATCACACATTCTTGGAGCCCATCTGACATGCCCATCACCTTCACTGAATTGATAACAGAGACATAGTGGCTAAGTGGTGTCAAATATAATCTTATATCTACATCTTTACCTGATTATCCCTGCTATATTGTTTGTTTACTCTCTTAGAGCTATATTAGTAGCAGTGGTCTTCAGATGTCTGAATTTCTTTGATGAAGTATTTTTACTGTAAATTAACAAGTCAGAGAGGTGATACTATGTCTAACATTTATATAAATGTTATAATTGTAACACCAAGTATTAGGTTAAACTTTTTGAAAATCCAGAAAGAATTTACTAGTATAGGTAGGTTAATATCAATTGTGAAATCATTGATTATAAAATCTGACACAGTGTATTCATATTTTTCTGTTAGTTTCCCTAAATGTATTTATTTAAGTGATATTTTCAGATAGATCTGATTGGTTTGCACAAGTCTCGGAAAAAGTTTGGTTTGTATGTGAGTCAAAGGGACGGATACAGTAAACAGGTACCCTTTTTGGAGTTTTACCATCAGCACAGGGTTGTAATCTGTATATTCTTGACTTCAACTCCTCTGAAACAAAACTGCTTTTATTTAACCACCATAGAGAACCTTTTCTACCTGATATCAGCATGGCTGATGCTAGACTCCAGGAGAGCAATATACTGCATTTTCTTGGCCTCACGTTTTCCACTGACTTAAGTGGGGCAACTACATTGAATCAATAGCTGCATCTACTGCAAGGAAAGTTGGTTCACTGTGTCATACCAGAAAATCATTCTCATCAGAATCCACCTTGCACATTTACAAATCTACCATCTGTCCATTGAATACTGTTAGTCTGGTGTTCCTACTATCATCTCGAGATTCTTGACAAATTCCAAAGAAGGATCTATAATGTAATCAATCCTGATCAGGTATTTCGACTGCAGTTACTTTCTCACTGTTTTGCACAAATATTTTCATGGCAACTACTCTGATGACCTTTTTTTACTGGTGCCCCAACACATGAATTTAAGCATGCTATGAAATTGGCATTTAGGTCCCACCTGTTTACTGTTGAAATCGCTAAATGCAACCACCATTTCTGCTTCAACAGTTTCTTTTCTTATATTTCCCATCTGTGGAACTCCCTTCCTCTTACTTGCTTCCCTAATAACTACAATCTTCAAAAATTTAAATGCAATGTCAATGACCATCTTCTGTTCATCTTTTGTCCTTGCCTCAATCCTCCCTGTTCTCAGTCTTCTCTTTCACTTTCACTCCCTGTAACCCCCTGTACACTAATGGCATTTCTAGCTTGCTTGGAGTGAAATGATTAAAAAAAACAAACTGCTGGAAGAAAATTTTTTTTTAGAAAAGCCATCATTAAAGAATACACACTTTCCAATATTTATTTAAAATTATTTATTTATAGCAAAAACCATAAAAAATATCAAGATGAAAAAAATTAAAAATGGACCTTTTTGCAATATGAGATTCAACTACTTTTTTTAAAATATGAATTTGAATTGTTAGTTTTTTTATAAAAAGCAGAAGTTTTAAGAATGTCATGAAAATTATTTTGAGAAGAGACAAAGATCTCAATGTATAATGATATTTGAAATCTGGCTGTCTTAGAATTGGTTATCTCATAGAGAAGTCAAACAGATCAATCTGCTTTGGTAGTTCCTAGAAGAAGAAAAAAAAAATTAGAATTTTATAAAACCATGCAAGTGATATTATTACCAAGTATTGGTGTTTATTTCTCTTTTCTTTGTATACCATCATAAAACCGGGTAATGAAGTCAGCTGGTGAGTAGTATTAAGCAACCACATAAGAATGAATCAGTGACTTCTTTTTTCTCTCTCTTTCTCTTTATGCACCCCCCCACTCCTTACCACTCAGTTTTGTTGCTATCGTCTAGACAGTGTCTTGTGAATATTGCCTATTTTACAAATATTGAATCTATTTTTCTGAAGTAGCCATTAACCGAGAGGGTTGTCTGAGACAGAAAATCAATATTTAAGCTATTTATGCTGATTAATTTAATAAGATGGTGAGACTTGAAGGGAAAAAAAGTACATAGATAATTGAGGGTATCTACTATTTTTATACTGTCGCTATTGGACAAGAATCAGTGTAAAAAGTTGGGCCACCATATAAAATCAAAAAAACATACCACCTTTAGTTTATTGATATCAAAACTGATATATTCAAATGAATATATGATGTCTGAATCAAGTATAAGAAAAATTAAATCTAATACTCTTTCCTTTCTGTTAGTAATTCTTCTTCTATGAACTATTTCACTTGAGAATGTGGGCAGTCATGGATCTCCGCAACTTCCTATCCTTCATAGTGCTGAAGAAAACTTACAAAAAAAATGTACACTCTAACAAGACTTGAACCATCAGATCCAGTATGCTTTAACTGCTCAGCTACAAAGAGCTTCACAGCCAAGCACAGTTTTATTTGCCTTTAAAGCACATTCACTCATTAAGATTTTATTATTTTATCCAAAACATAAACAAAGCAATTTCTAAAGCATTAATTGATTTTTTTTTTTGATTTTTTTAATCCAATATATTTTTATTATTTCAAATGTTATTTTTTGTTGATGCCCATATTTGAGTAGACGAATCATTTATTTTAAACAGTATTCATTTTATCTACTGGACTGCACACTCAAGAAAACTAATAAAGAAAATGTGCTCTCCAGCATGATTTGAATACAAATAGAGATTAAGGACAAATAGATCATTTTGTGGCCAAAACGAGGAACTCAAGTTCAAATCCTGTCAGAGGGGATGTTTTCTCTAATAGGTTTTCTCAAATGTACAAGCCAGTAGACAAAGTAAAATACTGTTTAAAATAAATGGAAGGTCTACACAAATACAGGTATCCACTAAAAATAACATTTAAAGTAAATTCTTTAGAAATATATATACACTGTGTAATGAGGTGACAATTTTCCATTTTGTCCCAAAATTGCACATTGTAATTTAACAATATTTTCACAGAATAAATGACAATGCTCATATGTGGGTGCTGTGTAAAAACTGTAACGTTCTGCACAAGTGTAAACAAACCACAGCCATGTAACACAATACTTCAGTGTTCCAAATTAGTAATGAATGATTTCATAATCATTCAAGTTAAACATGAAGCTGTAAATAACCCAGGCCTGACCAGCGGAGAACTTTTCATGCACACTTGAGAAACAACTGTGCCCAGAACTACTCGATGTCGTCTTCTGAAAAAGTTTTGGAAATCATTGAGACCAGTGTCAACACCTCCATTGACAAAAAGGTCTGTACAAAAGTGTCTAAAATGGGCAAAAGAAAACATGACGGTTAATTCCCAAAGGTTTTGTTTATGGATGAATCTTGTGCTACCATTGATGGCCCTGACAATTGGAGCAAATGTTGGATTATAAACGGATGGCATTGTCATCAACATTTGAGATGCCATCAAGGAGGAGGGGATATCATGATTTAGTCTGGTATTATTGGAGGTATCATGGTTGGTTCATGGAAAGTGCCTGACAGTATTAAAATAACTTCAGATACTTATATAGCCTTCCTGAGAGAACACTTTGAACCTTGATTAAAAAAAGTAAAAGATCATGTTCAGGGGAACCATCATATTTATGTAAGATAATTCTCCCTCACATGCAGTGCATAAAATTAAGGAGTATCTGCAACAATTATGTTTCTGTGGAAAATGAACTGGTTGGCCAATTCTCCAGACTTAAACACAATCAATAATTTGTGTGGCATTCTGATGCAACGGGTTTACAAGAATGGATGCCAATTTAGCAAGGAGGACATGTGGCAGGCAACAGTGAATGTATCATATGGAATAGTGGTACTCGCTTGGAAAAACCTTAGGTATTTTGACTTGTAGTTGAACAAACCACTACCCAAGGAAAAATAAGGAATAAAAAAAGAAAGAACTAAGAACATGAAATTGAGGTGAAAACAATCATCCAGAATTCAAGCTCAGAGTCCAAAGAAAAAAAACCTCCAACATGAGTAAAAGTAACTATGTAAAGTGCTCAATACACTAAGTAGAGCAAACCTAATATAAACCTAAAGAACCAGGTAAATCTACCTAGGTTTCACCTAAACGGATTGTACCCTGATCTGTATTTTTGTGATGATGTTTCGTCTTAGGACATCATTGAACTAAATTTGTTTACATTGCTGTGACTACATGTGCACAAATGAGAGATGCTTACAATTTTGAATTTTAAATTATTTTTCCTTTTATATATATATATATATATATATATATATATATATATATATATATATATATGTGTGTGTGTGTTTTGGTTATATAATCTAGCTGATTTCATTTACATTCCAACACTTATTATTAGATATCTCACACTGTGATAATAGAAGATCTGCCAGGAATGGTGAAATGTTGTAAAAGCCTCGGCACAAATTTATTCTGGATGATCTACTGATCAAGGCAGTCTCTAAACATTTTCAATTTAGTGAATTGTTTTCTCATTTGATCAGAGTAGCAATTTTTATATCAAACTAGTGGTCAGTTTTATTATGATGAGCAACTAATGCATTTAATTTGTTGTTCTGTAAAATGTACTCTTTTATTTAAATACCTTGAGCTTTCTCCTGTGTATTTTTTTATATAGGTGATAGAGTAAATTACTCCTTGAAATTTTAGCCTGTTGTTTTGTTTCGTACTAACTTCTTTATTGTTTTAGACATAGTCTTAAGAAATTTTATGTTGAGTTTAGATAAATTCATTTCAATTCTAGCTGTGATAGTTTAGGATAATATATTTTTTTGATTCATTAGGTTTGTCAGGAGGAGCCATTTTTTATTTTGGAATATTTTATGAGCTTTTTGCTTTGCATTGAATATGAAATGGTTAGGGTATGCTTTTATTGCTAGATCATCCACAGTAAATTTGCGGCCAGGTTCTTACAACATATCACCATTCCTAACCGATCTTCTATTATCACAGTATGGGATTTCTAATAACAAAAGTGATAGAAACAAAAAGAAAAAGAAACTAAATGAAATTGGTTAGATTATATACACAAAACACGTATTAAAAAAACAAATGAAAAATAATTTAAAATTCTCAGTATCTATCATTCATGTTCATGTGTAGTTGCAGCAATGTAAATAAATTTAGTCTGAAGTCCTAAAGGAGGAAATGCATCATGCAAAAACTTTTTTTCCACTTTGTCATTCATCTTTCCCCCATATAGATATATGTATATATATATATATATATATATACAGTTGTAGGCAGAATTATTTAGAGCCACTTCCATAATTACAAATAAAGCTGTAATACCTCAAATTTTCATGGAAACTTCATGTGCATTTTTTCACAAATGATGAAATAATGGATTTGAAAGAATGTGCAGTGATGACCACAATAAAATTTTTATTTTAATGTTTCAACAATAACACAAAAAATAATGACATAGGACTCAATAATCAATTGTGTAACGTTTATTCTTGATTATTGCCTTTAATCATTTTTGATAGTTCCTTACAAGATCAATACACATACTGATAGGTATTTTGTTCCATTCTTCCTTTGCAATAACTTCTAGTTCCTCCAAAATAGAAGGACTTCTATCTCTTACATTTTTCTTCAAATATGCCCATAAATTTTCAATAGGGTTTAGGTTAAGATTTTGTGTGGGGTACACCAATACCTTAATTTTGCTGTCATCTAAGTATTTTGTAACAATTCATGCCATGTGTTTCAGATCATTGTCATGTTGGAATGTTCAGTGATGCCCCAAAGACATCTTTCAGGCACTTTGTTTTATATTATTTTTAAGAATAGTCAAATACTGTTCTCTATCAATGATAACCTATACTCTGACTAGTTCTCCTGATCCAGAAGCAGCAAAACATCTCCAGAGCAGAAAGCTCCCACTACCATGCTTCATTGTAGGGGGGTAGTTTTTCAGTAAATTTTCATCGATATTACACAAAACTCATTTTAACAGATATATTTGCCAAAATTACACAAAACTATCTTGAAATATTAAATAGTAAATTTATTCATTAAAATCATCATTGGCTTCATCAACCACGGTCTCCAGACTGACTTTGGAATCTTCTACAAGTCTTCTGGATGGTTTCCTTATTTAAGTTGGTGATTGCTTGCATAATTCTTGCCTTCAGTTCATCTTTGGTGTTACAAGGAGTTTTATTGAACTCTTGCTCAACTGCACCTCATACATAATTATGAAAGGGGTGTCAGTCTAGGGAGTTAGGCGGCCAGATGTAAGGAGTGAGTGATTGCAGAATTGTCTGACAGCCAGGACTGGGTACTTCCTGCTTGTGTGGCATGGTGCAGAGTCCTGTTAACATAGGGTTTTCCAGCAGCTATCTTTTGACCCAGAGCAGCACTACCTCCTCAAGGCACTTGATGTAGGCCTCCATGTTGAGTTTGACACCCTGTGGGATGATGAATGGAGGCATAATGTTGGCATTACTAGTGATCACGCCAAACACTGTGATGTTTACTGGATATATCATTCAACTCTTTCTGAATGCTCTGCACTGTCCTCAAATTGACAGCCAAATACTCTGAAATGTTTGTATTGGAGATTCTGGCATCAGTGCCAAGTCATAGAGTATATCATTTCCAAATTTCTGTTGGAGTGAATTGCACTGTGGCCCTCTTTTTCTTACAGACAGTGCCCAACTGACCCTACTATACTGTGCAATCAACAAAATCAAATGCACATGCACAAAATTAAAAATATAAAATGGCAACAATTTACCCATTGCACCCTAATGAATATATGCATATATATATATATATATATATATATATATATTCACACAGTATCATATATGCCTTTAATAAGTTCGTACTTTGTTATTTTGCATGTTAATATGGGATTCCTGACATTCTATAATGTTAATCACTTTCAATCATTGATTTTATTAATTTTTCTGTTGTTTTGACTATAAAATATCAGAATTTTTATTGCTTGCAAGAGATGTCTTTGCATGAATATTGTTTTACATTTTCATATACACCTCTTTTAATCCTATCAGCCCTTAAAAATATTTCAATTGCTAAAATCCTGGAACCCTTACTGAATTGTTGAAAAATCTGTAAAATGTAATGTTAATGCAATCAAATTGAACATTTGAAAATCAAGTATTAAAAATCCATCTTATATGAAAGAAAATTGATTTCTCTTCCAAATGATAACAAATTTGGCCTATTTGATTATAATTGGTTATGAAATACATGCCTCTAATTCATCTGATGGAGGTTAATACTGTATATTGAAATACAGTGCTACTCAATTGTAGACACATTCCAGTAATACTCGACTGTAAGCATCTGAGATTTGTGGTTATATTTGGACACTTCTGGCCTTAAAAGACAAATGATAGAACATTTTTCAAAGGTTTTCTATTGGATTAATATCTAGAAAGGATGTGTGTCAGTTTAGTAATCTGGCTTCTTTAAAAACATTTTTTTGGCAAGATGGGCAATAGACAACTTTTCAGAATGTGAATGAGCATTGTAATGCATTAATGTACTCTTTAGCAACTTAATGCTTCTTGATTTTGACTTGTAACTCTGAAAGTTATCTTTTCCAAGAACTTTAAAATAATTCTCTGCATTTATCTTAAACAATCATCAAATTTGAAGGGAACTATAATTTGAATCCTATAAGACTGGCCTAAGATATTACTCCACCTTGAAAACTTTTCTTTTAAATTATATCACCTATTTCCATGAAGGATCCAGCCTAGTTATCAGGTTTGCCTATTTCCATGAAGGATCCAGCCTACTTATGAGGTTTGCCTATTTCCATGAAGAATCCAGCCTAGTTATCAGATTTGCCTATTTCCATGAAGGATCCAGCCTACTTATGAGGTTTGCCTATTTCCATGAAGAATCCAGCCTAGTTATCAGGTTTGCCTATTTCCATGAAGGATCCAGCCTACTTATGAGGTTTGCCTATTTCCATGAAGAATCCAGCCTAGTTATCAGGTTTGCCTATTTCCATGAAGAATCCAGCCTAGTTATCAGATTTGCCTATTTCCATGAAGGATCCAGGCTAGTTATCAGGTTTGCCTATTTCCATGAAGGATCCAGCCTAGCCATCAGGTTTGCCTATTCCCATGAAGAATCCAGCCTAGCCATCAGGTTTGCCTATTTCCATGAAGGATCCAGCCTAGTTATCAGTTTTGCCTATTTCCATGAAGAATCCAGTCTAGTTATCAGGTTTGCCCATTTCCATGAAGAATCCAGCCTAGCCATCAGGTTTGCCTTTTTCCATGAAGGATCCAGCATAGCAATCAGGTTTGCCCATTTCCATGAAGGATCCAACCTAGCCATCAGGTTTATTCAATACAGCTCTATAGTCCTCACTAAGAAATACTTTTCAGACATCAGTTTCCATGTATTACTTTGACCAAATTTTTGATATTTCTTTTTGTGATGTTTCTTTTCAAGTTGCTTCAAGGTGGCAGTTTGGTTTTTTTTCATGACTTTAACGAAGGTTCTTAATATTCTGCATATTTTCTTTCTGTTTACATTTGCATCACCAGCTTCTTCAACTATTGTGAAAAAATCCACTTTTCTTGCTTATTGCCTTTTTAATTTTTTTCAAATCTTTTTTATGACATTCTTAAAACCATATTTTCTTTTTGTTCTTGTCCATGCTTTCATTTTCTTTTATATGTTGTTAACTGATCAACATTTTCACAATTTCAAATGTTCCGTTCATATCACTTGATAACTTTACAATATCTTCTCTTTTAAGTTTATATCTTTCTTATGACCCATGTCAGTTTCTACATATCTGAAATTAAGAAAATAAATAGCAATAATTATAATATTACATATATTTATTGACAATATTATTAACAACATTTGAGTTGTATGATAGAATTTCATATCACCAAATAAGTTATTGTAAATGCTTATACTAAAAACATATATTGTCAGCTGAAATTCATATGGTATAGTTATCATATAAATATATACTGGAATGTTACCAGTATACACTGGTTAATACCATTTTTATTGTGATAACATGAACTTGCATAATAAAATTTGATATAGGGAAATATTAGATTCTTGTTATGTCTTATATATACCTTTCTTATGTTGAGTTGCAAATAATTTCCATTTTTGTCCATTAACTTCATTCTTCAAACAATAAAGTGCAATTATATTTGATCCAATTATATATTAAATACTATTTGCTCTAACTTGTTGCCACCTCTGAAGCACCTTTCTGATAACTTTTGAATAAAATTCTGCAGATTTTGATGTGAAAAGATTTTAATGAACTCTTGAATTTGGTGTTCATTAGAGAGCATTTAGCAATAGAAAAGGTTAATGATCAGTTGGTTCAAGATCAGTTGAATGTTTAAACTATGTGACATGACTAGACAAATTTAAGCATGCTACTATATTGACATCAGGATCTCACAATTTTACTATTGAAATAACTAAATACAACTGCCAGTTGTACTCCAACAAATTCTTTTCTTATATTTCCCACCTGTGGAACTCCCTGCTGTTTACTTGCTTCCCTGACAATCTTCAAAAATTTAAATGCAACATGAACCATCATCTTCTGTCTTGTTGAACCCCATTTATTTTTTGTCCTTTTCTCAATCCTCCCGACCTATCCTCAGTATTCTCTTTCACCTTAACTCTCTGCAACTCCCTATGCATGCATGGCATTCCCACCTTGTTTGGAGTGAAATGACAAAAAAAAAAAAAAAATGAGATGATCATTTACTACCTTTAAATTAAGGTGAAGTGGTGGGTTACTATTTAGGAATATCTTTTGTTCCATATTGGTCAAAGGCTGGACGTTGGTCACAGCATGGTTTGTTCTAAAACTTTCTAAGGCCAGACTGCTTCTCTAATGTGTCAAGGGTACTAACTCACCTGGATTATCTGATCACTAGGTTAGGTATTCTATCTAAATCTCTACAATACATTTGTTATTACAATTGGTTCCCAAAGATGGAAGTTCCATACAACTCAATCTAATATGTTTTCTTATGTAAGCAATAGAGTGAATGTAATTTTGTGTATTTATTGCAGAAAATCTATATCTGGTGATACAAGTTGATAATAATTGGTTCTAACATTGATTCTTCATTGCTTGGCACTTAGGATTGCAATATGCATTCTCTGCAAGTGCACCAAGATGCATCATCATTAAAATCCAAAGGGAGAAATAAATAGATTTCTAAAACCAGTCGTCTGCATCATATATAATTCTCTGACCAAATCAATTTTGATGGAATGATGTTCATCCTTAACAGTTGATGGTTATCATGATTTCTGTTCTGGGTGATTCTGTAGTGATGAGGAGTCCAGTAGTGACTGACTAGTTTGACCTAAGCTCTGGAGTCACTTCCACAGAAGAATAATGGATTGAGTTGTTTATCAGCCATTTGCAGATTATTTAAAGGCAGAAAACATTTTTAGATTGTAAGAATTTTTTTGGAGATAATAATGATATAGTGATGTAAAAGTAACTCATGCATGCAAACATACCATTCCCAAGGGTATTTTCATGTTAAGTGAATATAGCAAACCCAACTGGAATTGGAACTCTGCTCTCTGATTACAAACCATTATCTATTACACCACCTGCACATCTAAGCTTACAGCACCTGATATTCTCAAGTGGTACTGACCTGGCTCAATGGGGCTTTTTCAACTTGATCTGGTTTATTTTTTTATGATGTTTGGACATTCAGCTTTGTTTTACTATAGGAATGCATTGCAAATGAGGAAAAAAGGGATTGTCAGTGGTCAGGAATGAATGTGAGCATTACTAAAAGAATAGGGCTATTATATGTTATATGTATAATTATTATTTTGTAGCAGTGTTTTACTATAGGAATGCATTGCAAATGAGGGAAAAAGGGATTGTCAGTGGTCAGGAATGAATGCAAGCATTACTAAAAGAACAGGGCTATTATGTGTATAATTATTATTTTGTAACAGTGTTTTACTATAGGAATGTATTGCAAATGATGAAAAAAGGGATTATCAATGGTCACTAATCAAGACAAATTTTACTAAAAGTATAGGGCTCTTGTTATTTTGTATCCTTATTTTACAATACAAAATTATTACAATTTTTACTAGAAGATTGTATTGCAAGCTAAACAAAAAGAACAAGTTAGGCATCATGAATTAAGTGTTACTAGCAGACGTTATTACATATATAGCATGTATTTTCTACTGTATTTTAATAATTGTTAAAGAAAATAGTCTAATCAGTGACTATATTAAATCTGATTTCTTTGCTTGTTGGTTGCCATTTGCAATCATCATTACAGTTCTCCAAACCTACAAGACAATAATTACTTCTGCTTTTTAATTTCTGAGTCTGCTTATAAACATTAGTAATTATTTTTATTTACAATAGCTGTTTCATGGGGTACTGCTTAGGTAGGCTAAGACAGGTCATGTGATGTAGGGGGTTGCAGGCAGTTCAAGTTAGCACTGACTACTGTAAAGATGGACATGTCAACTTGTGTGGTCAAATCTCAGTAGCCATAGGCAACACTGAGCATGGAACAATCATTTGTCGAATTATGATATCTGTTTTTAGTTTTAGGAAGTAAACACTAATATTAAGAAAGCACATGTTTTTTTGTTTTTGGTTGCTGTATAATCCAAACACCATGACTGATGTAGAAACATCATTTTGGTTTTCCATTTTTACCTGTATTTAAATGGCTTCAGGAGTCCCTGTAACTCTTTTTTGATTATCAGGTGTTATTGTTGGCATTTCTATTTATGGTTCCACCAAAAACCGGGCAACCAAAACTTTCACATATAACTGACAGTTTGTCATCATTGAGGCAAAGGGAGAAAAAGAATAAATTTCAACACAGATATTTTCATACATTTTATATAACTAATAAATGGTTAACAAAAGAGAGAAAATATATTAGTTTGTATACAGCTGAAAAGGAAAGGAAAACATTAAAAACTTAGTTATTAGGAATTGTATATGTCTGTTTGTGTGATACACGTGTGTGTAGAAGTTCAGTTACCAGTCACCCAAGGGATCTTGGAGCAAAAGAGAGAAAGGGGAAGCTTATTACCAATGTTTTATAGTCCTAAACATCAGCACCTAAAGACAGACTAAGTGGCATTAATCCCCACAATATTTATAGTTGAATTTATGGATTGAAAACCAAGAGAAAAAGAAGAAGTTGATACATTTTATCTGAATATTGTCCAAAATGAATTGGTCAGTTCTTTATGCTAACGTTTCTGAGCCTTTTAATATGTGGGAGTACATTGTCTTGGTGAAACAATACTGTTGCACTGTAAAAAGAAGTGATTAACAGAAAGAATCATTGAAGGATTCCAAACAACACAAAAAAATATACAACCAAGGAAGAAAATGAAACATTCTCATCTTGTATAAAATACGGACTTTGAATCACTTAGTGAAGATTGGATGTATTACAGGGTAGTAATGATCACACTGGGGACATGCAGGTGGTGTAATAATAAGTGACCCAGAATGAGAAATCAATGAACCAAGTTCAAATTCCAGTTTCATTTGTTACATTCACTTCTGCACAAATACTCTTTGAATTTATGTCTTCTTTTCCCTTGCTATGGGTTAAATATCAACCCTCACTATAGAAGAAAAACTCTGAATTTCCAAATCTTGGTAGATGGAAGTTGTTAATAATGTGAGATCACATGATCATCTAAGGTAAAAAAAAAAAATACAACAAAAAACCAACCCTTCCTCAGAGTACAGAGATTGGACTTAGTACCAATCAGCCCACCAAGTGGGACAATTTGATTGCAGAAACCCCAACCAGATAGCAAAACATTGGTCAAGCTAACTTGTTAACCATTACCCTATGCTGAGGTGTTCTCTGTTTACTAAGTTAAGCTGAATTTAGGATAAAGTCAAATGGATAGTCAACTAGTGAGAAGTAAATGTACTACATAATGTCATAGTCAAGCCACTTCCCCATACTGTGGTGTCCAATACTTACAAAGCACAAGACAAAAAGTAAACCACCAGAAAAAAGAACAAAACACTCTCAACTTGAATGAAATAAAGAATATGGATCCCCTAGTGAGGATCGAACTCTGTATAAAGTAATAATAGTCAAAATGACTAGATTGATAACAATGATGAAAAGCCTTATATTAAGTTTAATTTAATTAATATAATTTTAATTTACAAAACAAATGGGCCTCCAATGAAGATTGGATTTAGCATTTAATAATAATGTTCAACCTGACTAGGTTAACCATTACTTCATGATAAAGTGCCATTTATTTACTAAGAGTAGTTCATTAGTGTACAAGTATAATGCACTCAATAAGCATTAAAGTCAATGCAAAGATGAAATGATCAGTCCAACTAGCTTGTTAACCATTACCTCCATATTGAGGAATCTTAATTTAGTTTGGTAGAAGATCACAAGTATGTGGTACTAAATGAAAATTGTATAGGCTAAGTTACAGGCACTGAAATCAAGTCTTAAATTCCAGCTGAGTGTTATTCTTTTTGTCAAGCAATTTCAATCAATGTACTTTTCTGATGTTGCTGTTATAATTGAAGCCAAAAACTAAAAACAAGTTTTGCATGGTTGCTGTCTTGGATGGTTGTGAATCTTCTTTCTTTTTTTTCAATTTAAGATTGACATCTTTTTCTCAAAACTATATGAAAAAGGAAAAAAATAGGAGTAATAATTAAACTTACAAGTAACCTATATTTTTTCAATAATATATAAATTCCTAACAACTGATAATCTTTTTCATTATAAAGTAGCTCAGGTAGTCATACAAAATGAGCATAAACAACGTTTCTCTTATTGTCTATCGGATATTATTTATAGTCTCCACTTTTCACCTATTTGAACTGTTGTAAAGTTATATATCATTGTTGTCGATACTCAAGTAACATGAACAATATATAATGTTCTTATGCAAAAGTGACAATAGTCTCCACTCTTCACATTTAAATTAGACTGTCACTACGTGTTTCTAATTTATTATGAATATTTGATGATATTAATTTTTGACTCATATTTTTTCTTAATTTTAGTTACATTCTCATTGTTACATTATTTATTTCCCAATAGTTCCCTATGTCAATTAGTCTGATCCTTATAAAAATCACATTACCATAAAAGAAGTACAGTAATTTAAATATCTGGGAAGTGTTTTAACACCAAAAATAATGTAACACGGAAATGCAAAGGTGCATTGAAATAGTGAAAGATGCTTTCAAAAAAACTAAACAAAGAATTAAGAAACAAGAAAATTTTCATTAGAAGCAAAGAGTGCTGAATTTCTACATAATATTAGTACTTCTATATAGCAGTAAATACGGGACAATTTTCTCCCAGATAAAAAAGATTCTTGAGGCAACAGAGGTGTGGTCCTATAGACTGATATTGAGAATACCAGAGACTGAACATATGAATAATGAGGTTTTAGAGAAACAGGAAACAAAAAGGAGGCTTATACAAAGAATCAGAAAGAGACAATGAAAATTTCTAGGACATATAATGAGGAAAGAAGTTTTAGAGAAATACTGAAGGCAAGACGAATAGAAGTAAACTGAATAATCTACCTAATGGGAGAGCTAGGAAATAATGCCATCCCAAATTCCCAGGAACCAGTTCTATAAAAGCAGGTAATCTTTAGGAACCTATTGTGTTTATTTTCTTTTCAATCTAAAAATGGAAACTGTTGTGGATTCTGGGATGAAATCCGGTACCAATAAATAACAAACGCCAGGAATGAATATAGGAAAATAATGTATTAACGTAATAATACAAACTGGTAAAGCAGGTTAGTAGTTCCAGGAATACGGGTTAGTAGCAAAATATCTATACAGTCTTTCGTATTGAAGTATCGCTGTATGACTTCTTACTGAGTCTACGTGCTCGCTCACGGTGGCTCCTACAATGCTGTTACCTCACCCTCACTCTTTCGGTTACCTACAACCTTTTACTCTGTCACTCTGGACTCGACTCAACTCTGTTCTCGGGTATTCACTGGCAGTAGTATAAGTATACACTGGGTGAGTCCATTTGTATAAAAACAGAAACAAGTTACTTTATAGTATCAAAAAGAAACTATTTTCATAATTTAATAAACCCAAAGTCTCAAAAATCCAATGAAAGAACTATCAAATTTATGATTAGAAGATTTGCCCCAATTTTTAACTTTAAGATGATTCCTTCTGTCACAATAAATTATGTTCATCACAGAAAATCTTCTTTCAGTCTCCTCAGAACTTACAGCAATGGTATTAATTATATTCTTAGCTGTTATATATCAGCTATTAATACATAAGATTATTTTCAGATAATCCAACAACCAGTTTTTTAAGATTTTATAATTTTAAGAATCAGTTCATACCGGTAGGATGCCACAACTAGTGCTAAGTCAGAAAGAATATTTTCAGTTTACATTTCCCTGTTCAAGGAATTATATCCATTATATAGTAACAACTTAATTCACAAACAGAATACAATAGCTGAAAGAAAAGAATGGTAAACATTATTCTCAAAGAGATTTTTTTTTATGTCATACAAGAAATTATATACAAGTACTTGTTCCACAAAGAGGAATTGTATTATAAATAAAAAAAAAAAGCAGAATGGAAAAGTAAGAAGTGAAAATGGTGAGGTTGGTGCTGTGTTCTTTGAACTTCAAGGTATCATCTGGTTCCTTTTGTTCTCCACACTACTGGGGGCTTGAGATCACAGCTCAGCTCCTCAGCAACTGACATGGGCAAACATCTCTTGCCTCGAGGCATGCTAAATCCTCTATTCTCCCTTACTGCTGAGGGTTTGAGATCACATCTAGTACTTTAGCAACTAGCATGGGTAGGCATCTCTTGCCTCTATGTATGCTCAATTGCAACTGAATTCTTTCTCGCCCCATGAACTGATGTTACTTACTGGCCATCACATGACCCTTGTGACTTGAAGAGAGATAATTGCATTTGATATGCCAAAGTACCAAACAAGCTTGTGTAAATGGATGGCAAAACAGGAAGTGGGAGTATAGTAAAAAGACAAACCTTATGAAGAGCTATACAGCATAGGAAATTGTGGGGAGCCATGATCACCCACTTCTTGCAGGTGCATGGCACAGCATATAAAAAGAAGATAAAAAAAGGCAGGCAATTTCCTCAATGGGAAAAAAGAAAAACCTTGCAAAAGGCGGATATCATTCAAATTCATAAAAGATATCAAAAAACACAGATAAGATTTTCCTTTCAAACTCTCCAACAAATTTTTGTTGATTGTTGCTGAAAAATGGTGGTGAGATAATTATTTTTGTATAATTTTGTTATGAAAAGAAAGACGCAAATTACTGAGACTTCATAAAATTTGAATCAATACCCCAAAGTGTTGAGTTGCTGTTTCTATTTTCTTTATCAGAGACTAAACAAAGCTTCCTTTGTACCTTTGTATTTTGCTCTCATTAGAATGTTTATATCTTTAACTCATATTTTCCCAGAGAAAGTGTTGTATTCAGAGATTTGAAATTGTTGAATAAATATTGTTTATGAAGTTGATACTAAAGTTTGCAGCATTGTTTTGACAAAATCTTTTATTCATATCGATTCATAACATCGTCATTCCTTTATTAAAGTATTTCTCTTTCTCTTTGAGTATATATTCCCTCATAAAAGACTGATTCTGGTTTTGATTCAATGAATTCTTCAAGGAAATTTTTATTATCTGCTACTTAGTAGAATTTCTGATTATACACAAGGAGTTTTAACAGAGAATAGAAGGTGCATTGGGATAGTAAAAAATGCATTCCAAAAGCTAAGCAAAATATTAAGAAAGAGAAAAATTTTGTTAGAAACAAAGAAATTAGGAATCCTTCTCCTAGACTGGCTGTCTATACTGCTATTTAACCCATAGGTTGGAGTAAAGACTGATTTATGCTTTTTTCTGTTATGTAATAGCAGTCTTCCTATAAACAGGGTGTGATGGGTAAATTGTCAACCATTTTATATTTTTAATTTTCCACATATGTGTTATTTGTTTTTGATTATGTTGACTGCACAAAATAGTAGGGTCAGTTGGACACCATCTGTGAGAAAAAGAGATGCAATTCCCTCCAACAAAAAATTGGAAATAGCATGTTGTACTGCTTGGCATTTGCACCAGATGCTCCAATATGAACATTTCAAAGCATTTGGCATCTGAGGACAGTGCAGAGGATTCAGAAAGAGTTGGATCCAGTATTTGGAATGATCACTAGTTATGGTGATATTATGCCTCCATTCATCTTCCCATGGGACCTCAGATTCAACACTGTCCTTGAGGAGGTAGTGCTGCCCTGTGTCAAGAGGGTGGTTGCTGGAAGACTTTATGTCTGGCAACAGAAGTCTGCATCATGCTGCACAAGCAGGAAAATCTAGTCATGGCTGTCAGACAATTTCTGTGACCACATCATCCTTTACATCTGGCCACCTAACTCCCCAGACTGCAACCCCCTTGATTATTATGTGTAGGGCACAGTTTAGTGAGAGACCAATAAAACTCCTTGTAACACCAAAGATGAGCTGAAGGCGAGCATTATGGCAACATTCACCAACTTAAACAAGGAAACAGTCTAGAAGAGTTGCAGGAGATTCCGATGTCGTCTGGAGGCTGTGCTTGAAGCCAATATCAGTTTTAATAAGGGAATTTACTCTTTAGTATTTCAAGATATTTATGTCTAAGTTTGGTAAATATATCCATTAAAATGGGTTGTCAGTGTTATTTTCATTTTTGTGCAATTTAGATGGCAATTTATCCATCGCACCCTGTAGTTGTGAATGCTGGACATTACAGAAGTAAATGAAGAAATGTGCTTCTACAGAAGGGTGTTGTGATACTATAAACCAGATATGTGAGCAATGAAAAATTTTCAAGAAAATAGAAACAAAAAGTACACTTGTATTTAACATCAGGAAGAGGCAGGTGAAATTTGAATGGAAAGAGGGCTTGGAAAATTTGATGCTCATAGTGCAATTGTTAGATATCAGTTGAGGAAGAGCTTTGACCTCACTTCCGCTGCGTCAGAGAGTGAGCAAAAATCGGAATGGATGATAGCATAAACAGGAAATGGCTAAAATAAACAGCACATACAGGTGACCTTATAAACAGGACACAAAGGTGCAAGGAAATGTGTGCTTGCATGGGTATATGCTAAAAGATGCATGGCCACAAGAAGTTGCATAGGCAACATACTGGAAGAAAGGATGGCCATGTGAAGTTGCTTGGGTGTCCAAATGTTATAAAAATGGTCCAACTCTTGGTCTGAGAGAGAGGCTGGCTAGAGTTTCACCAAAGACTTTGTCTCCTTCAGTTCCTGTGTGCACAATCCTAACCTCTGTGACTCACTCTACCCAGTTGCTGCAACTTGAACAATAAAGCTAATTATATATTTTTATATATAAATGCTGGAATCAAATAAGGTGACGAATCACCTTATTTGATTCCAGCAGCAGTATACAACACAATTTGAAGGCAAGAGCAACTGAGGAAATCAAAGCATAACCCACCTAGTAAGCGTGAGTAAATAGATAGAAGAATAAAATTTAAGAGAGATAACAAAAAACAAAATTATATTGAGAACTACAAAACAGAGGAAATTGTAGAGAGCCATGACTGCCAATGTCCTGAAGAGACAAGGCACATAGAAGAAGAATTGTTACAGATGAAAATAACACGTAATGAGTAATTGGATGGCAGAATGAGGGTTAGGAGAGATAACAAAACTGGGAAATTATATTAAGAGGTACAAAGAACAAAAGATTGTGGCGAGTCATGATTGCTAACCTCCTGAAGGAACATGGCGCATAGAAGAAGAAAGATTATGTGTACTGAAATTGGGATTGGAAAACTGAGTTTTGATCCCAGCATAGTCTGTTGTATTCACTTTTGCCATCTGTCTTCAGAACATATGTGATCATGGCTCTCCACAACTACCCATTCTTTGCAGCTTGTTTTAATGTTTGTTTTTTCATTATCTCTCCCAAACCTTTTTCTTCAGTATGCCCTCTGAGTGTCAGATTCTCCATATCCTCTTTCCTCATTATGTTCCCTAGAAATTTCAGCTCTTTGTAACTGATTGTAAGTATTTGCTTCCTTTTTCTTTCCATTTTCCTTAAAACTTTTTCATTACTCTCATGTTTATATCTTGTCGTTCTCAGCATCCTTTTGTCGAATCAAATTTCTCTTGCTTCAAGTCTCTTTTTCATCTGTCAGAAGATTGTCCAACATTCACTGCCATAGAAAAGGACTGATATTACATCCAATTTTTGTACTCTTTTCTTTGTCTCCAGCAAAATTTTCTAGTCTTATAATATTTGCTTAGCTTGGACACTTTGATGTGGTCTAATCGTTAGCAAGCTTGTCATGCTAGATAATTACAAATGAAAAGTGAATTTGATCCTCACTGAGTACCCCAAACTTTTGGCCTTGTGCTTCATATAAGCTACATTTAGAAAATTGCTATAATATTTGCTTAACTTTTGGAAGGCATCTTTCTCTATTCCGATATGCCTTCAAGTTTCAATGTCACATTTTCTGTCCTTTGTTAGAAAAACTTCCCAGATATTTAAATTTTCATACTTGCCAATGACTCCAAGTCCTAGTCTGCATCTGGAGGTGTTCCTATTGCTGATAACGATATATTCTGCCTAAATCTGCTTTTTCTCCAACCTATGGGTTAAATAGCAGAGTAGACAGGGTATTTTAGCCTTGATTGATAGTCAGTCTAGGAGAAGGATTACTATGGAAAAGGCAATGAAAAACTACTATTTTTGATCAAGAAGTCACGGTAGTTCACAGAAAAAAAGAAAAGGCAAGAAAGCTGGGGAGCACTGTCTTCACCTATATTCTGGAGTGAAACCATTGATGGTCTAAAGATAACAAATCTAGAGAAGATGCCATATGTGGAAATGGTGATTTGCTGCATTAGCGACATGTGTTGTCATGCAGAAAAATCACAGATTGATTTTGTTACGCAGAAAAAAAATATTTTCACTTTTTGTGCATAGCTGTGAGAAAATAACAGTACAGATGGTCAGATCTCAAAATGCATGTGTCTGGGATCATTATTCCAAAGGTCATAAATGCCAGAGACATAAATCAAAAGGGGTCAAAAATTCATATCCCCAACTCACAATTCACAAATACCTTCTTCACCCATGAAGAGCAGAGAGCAGGAATTTGCTGTTCAAAGTAGCATTCTTTTATTGGGGCAAGAAAGGCTGTCATTGGGTGAGATTGCTAGGAAAGCTCAAAAAAGGCTGTCATTGGGTGAGATTGCTAGGAAAGCTCAAAAAAGGCTGTCATTGGTTGAGATCGGTAGGAAAGCTCAAAAAAGGCTGTCATTGGTTGAGATTGCTAGGAAAGCCCCAAAAAGGCTGTCATTGGTTGAGATTGCTAGGAAAGCCCCAAAAAGGCTGTCATTGGTTGAGATTGCTAGGAAAGCCCAAAAAAGGCTGTCATTGGTTGAGATTGCTAGGAAAGCCCAAAAAAGGCTGTCATTGGTTGAGATTGCTAGGAAAGCCCAAAAAAGGCTGTCATTGGTTGAGATTGCTAGGAAAGCCTAAAAACTTATATAACTCGAGGCCTACTGAAGTCAACTCAATTTTAATTCTGATTTTCGTTTTTGGAGGTGACATATTCTTTTTTGTGATAGAAATTCCTTTTGTCCTTCATTGCTACAATCTCTGAAATCATTTGAACTCATTCAATTTTTATTTTTCTATTTATGCTGCATCTTCCTTCAAAATGTATTTCCATTGATATATTTTCATGTTCTTCAATAGTGTTCATTGTTTTTGAGTTTAAAATCTGCTTTTGTAAACTTTGCAAAGAATTATGTATACATGCTTGCACCTCCTGTGTCATAAGCCTCACTGATTTCTGCTGCCCTTTTCATTTTATATTCATCCATTATTTTCATTTTTTTGGTGATATTAGCCATTTGCTTATTGACTGAGCAACCAGAGCTACTATATCTGTCTATATTTCTGAGATGAGGTATTATGTACAATATTTAATGATACATGGCACAGTGGATAAAGGCATTAGTTAGATCCAATGACAGGACCCAAAGAGTGTGAGTTCAATATACGGTTAAAGCAGTGGAGAACTTGGAGAGGGGAATTAACAGTAGATAACTGATAACTGACATTCATTAAACATGGCACATGGAACTAGAACACTCAACTGCAGTGAGCAAAATAAAGGGTTCAGTTTGGCATTCCAACCACCTGAAGAAGGCCAGAGCATACAACGGTCAAAACATTGTAATAAATATGTCAACAAAGATGAGAACAATAGTCTGAATAATATAAATAGTGAACCAGAGCTACTGTCATTTGAAATTTATAAAATCTTTCTATTAAAACAATTTTTTAGAAAAATAGATTTCTCATGTCCAGTAACTGTTATTGATCTTTCCAGTATTGATAGGCATATGAGATGCACCTTCATTTTCAGCAAGATAAATTCAAAATTATTTTAACGTATTGTTGGATGGTACATTAGCAGTTAGTGCAGCTTTGTTCATGTTTTTTGTTTGGCTCTGTTCAAATCAAGTTTCCTTTCAGTCATGCCTCTTTCTTCTCTTGTTTGTTAATGATATGCATGTGATGAGGGATATTTAGATCTAATGGATCAGCTGCTACTCATGAAAATGTTATAAAATAAAATAAGACATATCTCGGCTGATTTACAGACAAATACTCAAGAGTGAGAGCCGGATGTGAACGGGACAAAGCCCCATCACAAAATGACCATGATCTCCGTTTACAAATGTTCCCGACACGCGAGTTCCGGTCGAAAAATAAAATAATATTTAAAGTGTTCTATTTTTCGTCCAATAAAAATTCTTCCCTCCTAATTACACTCGCTTCGTTTTTCGAGCCTGTTAAGCCATAAAAAACGCTATAAAAGGGGTCACATGGAAGTTCAACAGGCAGTCAACAGGTGCCCAGAGTAGAGACCTGTCATGGTCAGCTACTGACAGCAGGGGAGCGTCAACCACCGTCAACATGTGTGAACTACTATGAGAGATCGACCTAGATCTGAAGCCGGCTTATGAACTGTACCACAAGGTAGCTGTCCCAAACCCACATATTCCCACATTTACCACGTAAATCTATTTCTGCTGTTGTCGTATTTCTTTCTTGCAACCATACGCTTGTCTATAACACTAGTGAGGACTTCGCCCCGGCCCGAACGTATTGTTGGATGGTACATCAGCAGTTAGTGCAGCTTTGTTCATGTTTTTTGTTTGGCTCTGTTCAAATCAAGTTTCCTTTCAGTTATGCCTCTTTCTTCAGTTGTTTCCAGTTTGTTAATGATATGCATGTGATGAGGGATATTTAGATCTAATGGATCAGCTGCTACTCACGAAAATTACCAGTATTTTGATATGATAATTCTTTATAGAGTACTGGCAATAATAATAATTGCTTTATTGCTACAACAGGCATAGATTTCATGGCTCCTTATCATAATTGATTAGAGATGTACATTAATATAGGCTACATTAAATATCCTATTCAGTACTACACTTGCTTATCAGTTGTATTACTTTAACCCAGTGTTTCTCCAACAGTGTTCTGTGGAACCCTAGGTTTCCACAAGACATCGCTCAGGGTTCCATGAAAAACCATGATACATAGGCTAATTCATTTTTTATTTATATTTGTAATTTTACTATACATGTACAACTTATTGGAAAATCCTTAGCTATTATAATAAAGGTTTCAACCGCTTATATTATCTAACATTCTACTAGATTGACGTCTAGATCCCACCCTTTTACTGTTGAAATAGCTAAAAGCAACTGCCACTTCTACTCCAACAGTTTTTCTCACACTTCCCATCTATGGAACACTCTTCTGTTTATTTGCTTTCATGATAACTACAATCTTCAAAAATTTAAATGCAACATCAGTCGCCATCTTCTGTCTTCTTGAACCCCATTCATCTTTTGTCATTTCCTCAATCCTCCCTATTTTCAGTCTTCTCTTTCACTTCCACTCCTTGTAACCACTGCATACTAGTGGCATTCCTACCTTGCTTGGGGTGAAATGATTAAAAAACCATTGTGAATGTTATAGTGATATCTATATGGCCTCAGTAGTTAGTGGACAGGATCTGATGTGGCAGATTTGTGTATGCACAGTGTCTATATATTATGTTCACCATGTGATAAAAATATAAAGATGATGTTAATAATGGGAGATAATCCTTTTTATGCAGGGGTTTCCTGAGGCATGAAAACTACTTCAATGGTTCCATATGGTTAAAAATGTTTAGAAACGCTGCTTTAACCAGTTGGGTATCTATGTTCATGTGCAGGAGTAAGCTGTCCTGGGTATGACGATAAACTAAATCTGCGTCCTGGGTAAGATGATAAACTATGTCCAACAGCAAGGCCTCTGATTAGGAGGGTTTCAGGAACATGGAACCACCTCTTAATTGCTGGTGTTCCCAGGTCCACCCTGACCTGGGGTGTAGCACCTGTTAGGGTCCCAGCTATGGGCAAATAGTTAACAAAAAAGCAGAGGTAGGTGAGAAGGATCATGGCTAGGTGTCAAGAGGGTTTTTTTTTGTTTTTTTTTTGTTTGAGGAATGAGGCAGCCAAGACAACTTGGGAGTCATATCTAGATATTTGAAAACAACCTCAGATAGAGACTGCTGTTGAAGCAGACTGGGTTACCTGACTTGAAGGTATTTTTTTTTACCTGGACTCTACCTGTATGGTTATGCACTGCTTTTATTAAACCCTGTCAGAATATCAATCACATTTGGCAGTGATACATGTGCTCAATATACTCTTAGCAGACTAGGCAGGTAAATTGGTCTTTGTATATTTGTTTCTAACATTCCTAATGATGCAAAGATATATATATATGCATGATTAGTGGGTCAGATACATATCATATAATTAAAATTATATAATCTAATTCTGGGACCAAGGGTACTACAAAGTTGGGAATCTAACTGCATACTGGCAAATAATTCTATGAATAAAGACAAAAGGAAAACTTATCTTAGCCGATGCATTTCAGCTACTGATGGACTTTGTCAAGGCAAATTTAAGGATTTTATTTTGCAAAAAGTATTTATAAATAGAAGTAAAAATGTTGTTAATTTTTCAAAATTTTTAGATTTAAGAACTTTTAATTTTATGGCATACCTTCTTAATCTTATTTTTCTTTGTTTCCATCACCATGCTTCATTTTTTACAATTCATAACCAAGTAAGCAGACTGGAAACAAAAACAAAAAAAATTCTGATAAGATCTGTCCCTAGAAACCTATTTGACATGAACAGCACTTTCCTGATTAGACCACAGAGATCCATTAGCAGGTAAAATTCAACTTGCAAAAAAGATCTGTCTATATTTCTGAAATTCAGTATTGTAACTATTTACAATGTTCGGACTATTGTCCTCATCTTTATTGTTATATTCACAATGTTTCAGTTGTTGCACACACCGGCCTTGTTCAGGTGATGTATGTTGAAATTTTAAGCTGAACCCTTAATTTCGTCCACCGAAGTAGATTAATCTAGTTCCACATGCCATGTCACCAAGGACATAAGGCCTAGTGGATAATAGTGATTTGACCCAAAGAGTTTTGAGTTCAGTACCTGACAACAGCAGAGGTGAACAAAATCTTGAAGAGTTGAGTTACTAAAGGGAGATAACTGAAACTACAATATCCAGAAAAGACATGACACATGGAACTGGAACAATCTACCTTGGTGGAAGAAATAAAGAGTTCAGTTTAAAATTCTAACATATATCACCTGAAGAAGGTCAGAGTGTACAATGGCCGAACCATAATGAATATGGCAATAAAAATGAGGACAATAGTCTGAACAATGTAAATAGTGTAAATAGTTGCAAAAAATAGTCATATATCATTTTTTTCTTTGATATTTTTACTCCATAATGTTTGCTTACACGAGTAGTCTTATGTTTTCCAGATTTCTGTGTTGAAATCTTGACATTAATATTAATTTCAGACATGTTATTATTATTATTATTTTTATTGTTATTATGATCATAAAGCAGAAAAAATTTGAAATAAAAAAAAAAAATAATGCTTCTAGTGGGATTTGAACTCAAATCCCTTATCTTTGGGAGACTAATCTGACCAGGACATCACCTTACATTGTAGGCTATGAAAGGTAACACTCAATGTCATTCAAATTTTATCTCATACCTACATTTATTATTATCCAACTTTTTATTCATGCTGAGTTCTCATTGCCTAATCAGTAAGGCACTTCTCATGTCAGATAATCTTTTAAGGGGATGCAAGTTCAAAATCTCATAAGCTAATTCTTTATTTCTCATTGCTGGGTAATACCCTTTACTCTATGAAATGTTCCAGTTTGTCACAGGTTGTGGCTTCTATTAGAACATATAAAGAAACTTGGGAAACTTAGATATGCTTAAATAGTTTGTAGATAATTCTCAGGAGAGTGTGCGTTATAACCTAGCAAAGATTACTGAATGAGGAATAACCAAAATGGAGGTTGGAAATGAAATAGTAAGCTTTATAACATCAACAAAATACAATACTTGGCAGCGGTGTGAAGTAGATAAACCACTGCTAGTGGTGGACTACTCAGACAGCATATTACCCCCACTTAAAATAGTGTTCAATGTATTTATAAGGACTGGGACATACCCATTAGTGTTCATAGGTATGGTATATAACAATATTTTACCAAAGGAACCTATGACAGTTATTAAGGATATACATGGCTTGCCACACAGTGATATACAATATTGGCAATGTAGAACCCAAGCTATTCTTCTTTTATGATCCATGCCCATTCAGGATGCTGGCAATCATGTCTCTCCACAATTTCCTGTCCTATGTAGCTCTTAATAAGTTTTGTCTTAGTTATATCTTATAAACCCTGTTCTGTCATCCATTTATTGAAGCCCATTACGTAGGTTATGCATAATTTTCCTCCATCCCTTTTGCCATTAATATGTCCTGTGAATGTCAAATTTTCCAAGTCCTCTTTCTTCATTATATGCTCTAAAAATTCCAATCTCTTTCTGTTGTTAAGTATAAGTGTCTTTTTTATTTATATTTTCTCTAAAACTTTGTCATTGCTCACATGTTCAGTCCATAGTATTCTCAGCATCCTTCTGTAGAACCACATCAAGTATCTTCTTCATCTGTGTGGAGATTGTTCAGCATTCACTGCCATATAGGAGGACTGAAATAAATGTAACAATTCAGTACTTTTTTTCTTTGTTTCTAATGAAATTTTATTATTTTACATATAGTGCCTACAATGTACCTACAGATTTTAGTGTTGCATTTTCAGTCTTCCCAGATATTTAAATTGTTGTATTTACTTGATTTTGGTATCTCCAATTTGTAATTTGTATGTTCAAGTGTTCCTTTGGCTAACAACCATGAATTCTGTCTTCTTGTATTTGATGTTTAGTCCTTTCTTCTTGCTTTCCTTGAATACCTTAACACATAGCTGTGGGGGAAAAGAAGTGAATTCATACCTTTCCCAAGGGTATTTGTGCATGTAAATATAATGAAACCATAAGTATATCCAAACTTACAGCACCTGGTATTCCCAAGCAGTCACCTATCTAGATACTGATCAGGCCCAACATTGCTTAATTTTGGTGATCATATAAATAAAAATATAATTTTTAATTTTGCCTGCTGATGGAGCTCCATGGCTTGATATTGCAATGTTCAGTTTTGACAAAATACAAGGAAATAGAAATGAAAGAAAAAATTAATGATAAGAAGGAATTGTATAAGAAATTTGGATACCACTTATTTATTCAAAGAAAGAAGCATAAATAATTATATATTAGGCTGGCCAATAATTTGATAACATTTGTTTCAGTTTGAAAAAACAAACAAACTGTTTTCACATCAGTAACAATAAAGAATAATTAGTGAGATCATTTTTGGGTTATTTTCCATTGTTTTTGTTTTTAGAACCTTTCTATTTTTGTTAATATCTGGAAACATCAAGTGTCTTCATTTTCTAGAGTTTAATATGTTGTTATTATTGACTTGTTCTGCTTGAATTATGGTCCTTGACTAAAATAACAGGTGGCGCAATTTTTGAAAGGCTCATCCTCTTTTCCTTTTGACATTGGAAGCAACAACATTTGTTTTTTTTTTCCCTTCCTCCCATAAAATGGAAGGCATGAAGGATATCAATTGAACATGGTGTTGAATTATCGATAACATCAACGATGAAGTTCATTACTTCCCTTATTTTTCTGTAAATATCTCTTGTTTATACATTTTTTAATTGATGTTTAAATTTTTGTGTCTTCATTACCTGGACTTACATATCTGAAAAATAATATCTGCAGTACAAAAATTCTTTCTGTTCTGCAACATTGCTTATAAGGAGGATGAGCTGCCCATCAGCTGCAGTCTCCTCCTGTCAGCATTGGTTGTTTAAAGTGGAAATCAACACATGTACACCTAATTTACACTTTTATGTTTTCTTCAGTAGCCAAGGAAAATAGCTAATTGGTGGTGTATAATTACCTTCTCTTAGATGAACAGCCATGGTTCAACTGCTCCGCTATTTGCCTGTAGCTGGAAGCCATGTTTATCTCAAGCTGGATCATTTGGGAGAGATGGATTCATGCCTTTGTTAAGGATATATTATGTCGTGTGAACACGAAATGCTTCAGCTGAAATTTGAATGTTCATAATTGTTACACTAGCCCACATTTCTTCTCTGTGCCACTTCCTTTCAAGACATATGTGATCATGGCTCTCCACAACTGCCTATCTGCTTCCTATTCTGCCATCCATTTACAAAAATCATCAAGTAAGTGGCTCACTGCTTTCTATCTCGCTTGATCTAATTATGCCTTGTGAGAGTTAAGTTTTCTAAGCCTCCCTTCCTCATGTCCAATGAATTTCTACTGTCTTTTCCTGATTCTGTGTATAAGTTTACTTTTTGTTGCCATTTTCTTTAAGATTTCCTTGTTTCTTGCTTGCTCCATCCATGGAATTTTCAGTATCCTTTTGTAGAACATTTCCACTGCCTCTCATTTGTTCCTCATCCATGGAAGGATTTTCCAACATTCATTTCCATATAAAAGAATGGATAATGCATAACAATCCGGCACTCTTTTCTTTGTTTCTAACAAAATTTTTCCATTTTTCAGTACCTTGCTTAGCTTTTGCTATGCTTCTTTCACTAGTCAAATGTATGTTCAGATCTCAGTGTCAAATTTCCCATCCTATGTTAAAGCGCTCCCCAGTTCAGTTGTACAATCAATTTAGCAAGGATTTTCTGATTTGACAGAAAATTGAAGCCTGAAGGGGTTTTTTTTTTCCATGAAATACAATTGAATATAATAGTGAAAAATATAATTGAAATCCTTCTTGTTAGGACGTCCTCTGCATTCTTTTGTGACTTACAAAACTAAAGAAGATATGTTTGAATTTATATAGCAAAACTTTGAGGTGTGGATGACAAATAACATAATTGGAATTAGCAAGTCAAATTCAAATTCCAGTTTAGTCTCTGTGTGTTCACCTTATACTAATATGCTTGTGAAAGGCATATATAGAGTTATATAGCATGGATTTTCTAGCCTTGGTTTGTGACCAGTCTAGGAAAATGATTACTCTCAATTCAAAACTGTGGTAAAGAAAATGAAGAAACCACTATCTTTGAAAAGGACAGTCAGTACAATGCACAGTTTAAAGATTAAAAATAGAAAGGAATCTGTGGAGGGCCATAATCATCTATTTCCTGATATTACATTTTAATTATAAACAAGATAAAAATATCCTAAAAAAATTAATAAATACTAATATATCCACCACATATTCTAGTAAAAAAATAAAATTAATTATATACTACACTAAATCTGCTATATCTAATACAATCATTCGTAATGACTCTTCCCACTCACTAACGTGTTGCAGAAAACCAACATTGTTTATAAATTTATGTCCTCTGGGAGATTGTATCTCCACTGGTAAAAATAATACGCACTATAACAGCATTGTCTCAGTGGTTAAGTTTTCATTTGAATAATATGTCCAACATTTCTAAATATTTACTACATGCCTGTCCACATTCACAATTTAGAAAAAAATTCTTGTTGAAAATAAATCCATACATTTTCATGAAAATAATAAACATAAAAGTAAAAATTCTTGAAGCTATTTATATTAAAAAATTGAAACCAAACCAAAATAAAATCAATTATGAATACTCCACAAATGTTTTAAAATGTGTACAATAGATAGTTTGAAATGCCAAGGTTTGCACTAATAGTTTTTTTTTACTACTTATTTTGTAAAAAAAAACTCTCCAAAACCATACTCAGTTACCTCCCCTTAAACAGTGTAAGTGATCATGCACTGACTCAGTGTTCTTCACTCCACAAGTAAGAAATTTAATTTTCAGATGGACACTATAATATTTGTCTTGCAATAAACAATACTCTGATGACGACATTGTGCTATGGTGAAAGTACTTAGAATAAAAGAAATATGTATCAACATGGCAATTTTCTCTCATCCTTCAATAACAACACCAAAAAGCTTATCCATGAATATGAAAGGATTCAATCAAAAATAAGTAGACAGAACATGTCTAAATTATTCAACAAAACTGTCTCAATGAAAACATGCTGTCAATATATATATATATATATATATATATATATACACACACACACAGTATACGATAGATAAATTGTCATCTAAGTAATGCAAAAATGAAAATAATACTGACATCTCATTTCAACATATACATTTACCAGGATTACACAAAAATATCTCTCAATACTAAAGAGTAAATTTATTCAATAAAATCACCATTGGCTTCAACCACTGTCCCCAAATGACTTCAGAATCTCCTGCAGCTCTTCTGGACAGTTTCCTTGTTTAAGTTGGTAAATGCTGCCATAATCCTTGTCTTCAGTTCATCTTTGGTCTTACAAGAAGTTTTATTGATCTCTCACTCAACTGTGCCACACACAATAATCAAGAGGGTTGTAGTCTGGGGAGTTAGGTGGCCAGATGTAAGGGGTGATATGGTTACAGAAATTGTCTGACAGCCATGACTGGGTTCTCCTGCTTGTGTGGCATGGTGCAGAGTCCTCTTGCCAGACATAGGATCTTCTAGCAGCCACCCTCTTGATACAGAGCAGCACTACCTCCTCAAGGAATTTGATGTTGGCCTCTGTGTTGAGTTTGAAGCCCTGTGGGAAGATGAATGGAGGCATAATGTTGCCATCACTAGTGATCACTCTAAACACCATGATGAGATGATTGAATCTAAATCTTTCTGAATTCTCTGTACTGTCCTCAGATTGACACCCATACACTCTGAAATGTTTACATTGAAGATTCCAGCATGAATGCCAAGCAATACAGCATGCTATTTCCAAATTTTTGTTGAAGTGAATTGTCATGGTGATTTTTTATCTCACAGATGCTGCCCAACTGACCGTACTATACTTTGTAGTTGGCAAAATCACAAACAAACAATGCACATTCCATGAAATTAAAAATATAAAATGGTGACAATTTTCTCATCGCACCCTCTGTGTGTGTGTGTGTGTGTGTGTGTCCGTCCATCCTAATTCATATGATCATGTCAATTTCTCAATCAGACAATGTATGTGATTCCAGTTCAGTTTAGGGTTTGGGCAGATACTACACTCTAATCCTAATTATAAAAGCTTAATACCATTAAATATAAATAAACAAAATAATAGTCTAGATTAAGCTAGATAGATTCACTCAATTCTCTGGGAGTAACCTTTGAAGTACATTTCTAGATGCCCAGTCAATACACCTATTATTTCTGGTTATTAAATGTAGAATATATGAAAATCTTTTAAAATTCTTTTATATAGAACAATCCACTCCACTCAAAATAGGTCTCTGCATTGGTAACATTGTCTTGTAGCTCTTGAACAGATTTTTATCTTTGTCATACCATGCCAAAGCTCCAATTCTTTAACTTCAATTTTCTAAGCACATATGACAAAAACGGACATTAATTCCATCTGACTCCATTTACCTACTTTTTGAATACAATCCAAAAATACCAAAGTCATAAATTCTCTTTTCTGATCACTCAGAAAAAGGCCCACATGGTTTTTGCGGTGGTAGTTTCTGAGCCACTGACTCATGATAAAGCTAATGCTGATTTCACCCATTAAAGCAAATCTGACTAGACTGTCATTAGTGGGTGCATCCCGTGTTAGGCAAGTCTTGCCAGGCTGTCAGCAGTGATACCAAGGTGTTTTCATCAATAGTGATATCTTTAACCAGTGACAAAACCAGCAGTAACAGCAGAGACTAATTCTTGACTAGTAATATTTCTCCCAAGAGTCTATTTCACTTGACTATATATGCAAGTTGATTTTCTCTCACGAGTCTATCTTGACTACTACTGTGGGATTATACACCAAATCAACTCTCAGTCTTCCATGACTGATATAATAGGATACCATAGAACAAGTAAATGATTGAACCTTGTAAATCACAGGGAAATAAAAACTATTTTACTTATCTTAGCCATGTTTTATCTCCATTTTTTATTTTGTCACTGCTACTCTTTTTTGTTGTTAACGGTAAGGTTTTTGTTACACGTTTCAAGGTAAAAAAATAGTATTTGGTTGTTGGGAAAGTGATGTCATATTTTTGGAAAAAGAAGAAAAGCACATTTAAATCTAACAAACATTAAATTTATTGATCAAGAATATTATGAATTATAGTCTAATCATTTTATTCTTTACTGAAAGAGTTTGGGATCCAGAATGAAAAAAAAAAACCTTCTTTAAGATCTTTGTGAGAAGTCAGTGAGTTTCACTTGGTTTTGTCTCTTACAATCTCATAGAATAAGAAAAAAACACAGTCAAAAGAATTTTATAGCCAACATACTGGCTTTATAACCTCTTTGACAGCTCAAACAAACAGCTTGAAATCAGAAAGAAATAATTTCTGACAAGAATTGAACTCATATCCTTTTCTTTGGGTTTTTTTATCATTTTATTCTGTCTCCAAATGCTTGACATTATTTTTATGATATAAAACATTGAATGAATTTTAAATTCTGAATGTCTAATTTGTAATTTCAGATGAAAATAATGTGTGTATTTTAAAAATCTTTTTATGGTTTTGAACGATGGAGAACATCTGGGAAATAGTCAGTTTGACTTTAACAGAGGACATTTCTACAGCAGCATTTCCAAGCAACTGATTAATAATTTGATTTATTCCCCCAAATGAGAATGAACAAAATCAAATAAAGGGGAAAATTAGCCACAATTTCTTTTGATAGATTTCATCTTCAGCATTCTTAGTATCATTAAAGGAATTTCCTTCATTTTTTTATGTTTTTGTCAGCTCTATGCATCCATAATTGCAGGAAACCATGGCTTCTGTTTAAGTTTAAACTGCTGAAAACAGTGACAAATGTTCAATCTTCAACAATGCACTTTCAAAACAGGAACTGTCAAAACAAATTTTGCATAAACATTAAATAAAATATTGATTAAAACATGACCTTTGGTCAGACAGATGATAAGCAAGGAAGTAAACAGACTACTAATGTACTCAAGGACAAGGTGAAATATTTTTTCACATCATAGTGCTGAGTTGGTGAGTCAGTAAGCTACAAAATCACAAAGATCTTAACAAATTGCTTGAAGACTTCCAACAGTAATGACAACTAAAATGAATTGCACATGTAACTGCAATGGAAAATAATTATATAATCAAGATGCTAACTTTCCACACAACCTTAGACAAAAGGTTTGGAAAGAAACTCCCATCAATATTAGAAAGTGTATTAAGAGTGGACTTGTGAAGTCTAATTTTCTGAAAAACTGTTTTAAGAAAAAGATTTTATAAATTTCAACCATCGACAACATTGTTTAGTTAATGTTTCCTGTATGAAAATAGCTATTTTTACCATTACTGTTTATTTGATCTATAAGGTTTTGTTAGTCTTTTTTCAATAACTGCCATGTCTGGTGTCTTTCCTGATAAAGGTCTTAGTTCAAAATTTCCCGTAGTTTAACTGAATCAACAGGCTCTTGAAGAAAGTTGGAGAGCATAATGGTCAGAATGTTAACAACAGAGAATAGGACAACAGTCTAAATAGTCATGAGCCCTGTAACCAATTAGGGTCATTGGAGAACCAAATGTGCTGCAGCTTTAGCAGCAGTGGATGTGTCTAGAGTGAGATATTCTGATGGAGACCACCCCTCTTCAAACTGTTTTTCATTTCAGAGTTGTCCATCATTGAGACTGGCTGCCTTACCAAGGTTAAAACTTCCGGTCTTCCCTATTATTTATAAGGGTCTAAATTCAGAGTTTTCCTTTTTCTAGTCTGGTAGCTACTCATGGTAAGAGAACCCAGCTTTCCCAATCTATATAATAAATGCTAGTGTCAGTGTGTTAGATTTTTTCAATTGAAGAGACACAATTCTCAATAGCTCATCTCCTTCTATATTAATAAATTAATAAATGTGAATGTCAGTGTGTCACACTTTTTCAACTTTACTCCTGTAGGACATAGCTCAACATATCATACCATTTTGGAATCAAAATGTCTTAAAATAAGACTTTTATCCATGTGTTTATGTCAGGTAATGGGTTTTTGAAGTTTTAAGCCTAATGTCTTTTTTTTTTTTTTAGTAAGACTTCTAAAATTGCTGGAATCTATGCTTGGGCTTTCTGATCAGACGATTCAAGCATAGCTAGTTTTCTTATTTTTTCAGTGTTCATTAACAATTGCATTCTTGCAAATACTTTCTATATCATTAAATAAATGTCTGGTTTCCTTTTGAAATAAAAATTTCTTTTCTGCAACAGTTTTTTTTTCTATTAGAGTCTGTTTTGTTCTTCTAAAATCTTCATGATTAAATTAATAACATTGAGTATTGTTACTTATGCATTATAGATATTTTATTCAACAGGAAATGTTCAAATTGTTGAGCTTAATCAATAAAAGGATGGTAAATTCAATTAAGCATCAGTTTTCCAGTGATGGGTCAAGCAGAGAAAGGTCAGTTGAACTGACTGCAACTCTCCAGGTCTATGCATGGACAATTTGTAAAGTATTGTAGCAAGCATTGATAGACTTCCCTGTTGTCCACATTCTCCATAAATAACTTGGGAAATTGAAATAGGCTGCATCAGTCTTCTGTGAGAAAGGACAAAAGTCTTGCATAAAGTTGTAGTTTATCTCATTTAATAACATTAACTTCTTGTCTTGAATATTCTCTCCCAGACAAGTGAAAACATTTATAGCAACATTATTGAGGCCATATTAGGCTGAATACTAAATGAAATAGCATTTAAAAGCATAACCAGAAACAGCTATTAATACTGGATTATCTTGAATATGAATTAGTGTAAGCAATAAGATTAGATTTTCTATGAACTTAACATGAATAGAAAACATTCAAAGAAATACTTGTGTGTTTAATTTGGCTTTATCAGTTTATTGCAGTATCACAGAAGCATTAAAATTCAGAACAAACTGAAAGTAGATAAGAGTTGGAATTTATGCTGAAAAATATTCATGAGTTATTATAAACATATTGGTGTATGGATGTGTGGTTAGTGTTGCAGGCATATTGCATATATTTTGGATAAAAGGCATGAATTCATCTTTTTCCTGATCTGGGTTAAATGTCTTCGCTCTTTAGCCTTGATAGATGAACCAGATAGTAAAAGCAACTGAAGTCAAATAAAATAGGATAAATTTGCTTTAAGGCTGAGATAGGTATGGATTTCTGTTCAGTATAAGAGGTCAGAATTTTACATATCTATTTTTAAAGCAGGTAAATACATTTCACTTGAATGATTTGTGTAACATTATTTTCCATTCCCATTTTTTTAAATAAAGTGTAAAAATATCTGGGAATGGTAAACATTCAGCATTCATTGACAAAGCAGTCAGTGCTACTTTTGATTAAAATTTATGAAATTGTTTTCTTAAAACAATCTTTGAAGTAAGTAAACTTCTCAGGTCTAGTAACTGTTATTACTCTTTACAGTATTAATGGGGGTTTCCTTCCTTGCCTTTTGTTTGAGGTAGTGTGGAACATCAACATCGGGATTGTCATTATTTTTCTCCTTGAATTAAATGTACTATTCATTTTAGTTGGTTCTTTCTTCTTTATGTGCCATGTCCCCTCATGATGTTGGTGATCATGGCTCTCCACAACTTCAAATATGTTATAGTGAAACACACCTATTCTATTGTTAATAGACTCTCCCACCTATAATAAGTAGGAGCAGTAGCAGTCGCTCAGTGAGTTGGTCAGTCAGTCGATGTCGGACATTAAAGTATCATTCACCACAACTAGATTGCTGCGTCATTAACTATTATATCAAGTTCCTAACGTTTTGTACGTCGAACCTTTTTAGGACCGACTTAGTGAAATGCAAGCCTCCACTGTGAAACTACTCTATAACAAAATAGCAGGGTAGACTGAGCTCTCCGATTTTGGGTAGCAGCCAGTCTAAGAGAATAACTAAAGTTCAAACCCATGGAGAAGGAAGATCTTTCTAAAGCAGTCATGGCAATTCACAGTTAAGAAAGAAAAGGGATCTGTAAAGAGGCACGACCGACTTTATCTTGAAAGGATATCAGATTTAAGAAAGAAAAAATGATGAAGGAAAAGTGGAAAAGAAAATGAAGTGAGTAAAGTCAAGAAACAAGGAAAAAAAAAAAGAAATATGATTCTTTTGTTGTGCAGATTAGATGAAGGTTAAAAGAAGAATAAATATAATAAAGAGAACAAGATGAAAAATGAAATGAAGAAAAATAAACACTAAGCAAAAAAGATGCAAAAGGAGAAAGAGAGAGAAAAATATAGAGAAGTAAGGAAGAAAACTGAAGAAAGAATAATATAAAATGAACAAAAAAGACAGAATAGAAAATGTGGAAAAACAAAAGAGAAAGGAAAATGAAACAAATAAAATGAAGAAATCAACACAAAGAATGAAAAATAAAGAGCAAAAAAAAAATGAAGATAGAAATACAGAAGAAAGAAAAATAGAAAAGAGGAAGAAAAATGAAATAAGTAAAATGAAGAAAAGGTGACAAAAGAAAGAAAGAAAAAACATAAAAATAAAGAGAAAAGAAGGATAATAAAGAAAATGTAACGGAGAAGCTGGTGATGTCAAGTGAGAAATAAAAAAAAAGGAATGATGATGAAGAAGAAAAGGAAAAAAGATGATAAAGAAGACAAAAAAGAAGAAAACACAAAATGAATCAGAAACAAGAAAGAAAGAAAAAAAAATAAGCATGCAGGAGAAAGAAAGACTCAATGACAAAATTGTTGCATTGAAATGATATAAGGAAAAGAAAACATAACCAAAGTGAACTTGCTGTAAGTATGATGGATGGGTAGAGACAGAAGAAAACAAACAAAGTGCACTTTCTGAGTGCAAATCTTAGGGTAGCTGAAAGGAATGACTGGTGAGGATTTCAATGCACTGTCACCACTCAAATGATATTGATGAGATTATATGCCTAGCGAGAAAAAATGATGACATTATTTGACAAGCTGAGTTGATTCAATTTATTCTTGTACTTAACCAAGCTGAGTGAAGAAGATACTTAGCCAATCACCTTCTTAACATTCTTTTCACACCTATCAATAAATATATATACTTTATGAAATGTTCATAATATACTCTTTATCAAGTTCTTTTTTTCTCATTTCCCTCAAGTGTCACTTGTCAGTGAATAAAGGTTAACATATTGCAAAAAGTTTGCTAACATCAAAAGATTATAGAAGAATTATAAGTAATTCTTTTGTATACTAAGTCTTTATTAGTAAAACATAATCTTTAAATATTATAGAAATAAAATATCAATTATTAAATTTATGTCAGGTCATTGGTATTATGTAACACAATACTACATGTTGCATGATTGGATCATCAACAACTAAACTGGTTCCCCCACCAAGCTGGTGAGGAAGTTTGCTAGATACCCAGCAAGATTAAAATAAGATTTGTCAAAGAATGGATGAACAATCTTGTTGGATTAACAGCCATCTAGCACAATGGGTTAGACTGAGATCCATAGCTATGGATGCAGCCAGTGCAGGGATGACATGGAATTGTTTGGCAGGGTAGGTTTCCTAGACTTATGTCAATGGCCATGGTGGAGGGTTCACCTGATAGAGGCCACAGCCATATGTCCATGACCAAGGTGAGCTTTCATGTTGTGATTTTTAATTGTTGATCTAAGAAATTGGTTTTATACAGCTAATAAGTTTATATAGACTTTATTACAAACTGATAACAGTTTTCTATTTTTAATGGTTTCACTCCAAGTAAGGCGACAATGCTGCTAGAATACAGGGGTGGGGGGTAGTTTATAAGGAGTAAATGAGAAGATTGAAAATGGAAAGGATTGAGGAAAAGGCAAAAAAGGAACAAGAAGGCAGAAGATGGTGTTTAAGATTGTATTTAAATTTTTGAAGATTATAATTATCAGGCAAATAAGAAATTGGAAGAGACTTCCACAGGTGGAAAGTGCAAGAAAGAAAAAAACTGTAGAAACAATAGTTGCATCTATTTCTACAGTAAAACAAGAGACTTAGTTGCCAATCTAGTTCTACACTTAAATTCATGTAGTTGGTTACCATGAAAATATTTAGTGATCAGAAAGAAGGAAGCCATGTCACATCGATGGAAAAGTGACTAGAGAAAAGATAACTGGTCATGGTCGATTGTATTGCAGACTCTTCTCTGGATTTTGTCAAGAATCTCAAGATGCACAGTAGGAGCACCAGACCAGATATGGCAACAGTATTCAATACACAGACAAATGGTAGATTTATAAATGTGCAAGATGGATTCTGATGAGAAACATTTTTTTGGTATAACACAGAGAACCAATCTTCGTTGCAGCAGACCTAGCAATTGACACAATATAGTTTTTTTTTTAGTTAGTTTTTTTTTTTATTAAGCATTTCATCTCAAGCAAGGCAAAAGTGCCACTAACACACAGGGAGTTACAGAGTGTGAAAATGAGAGAAAAGAGTGGGTTTTGGGGTATTGAGGACAGAACAGGGTGTTCAAATGTTGGGAAATGCAAGAAAAGAAACTTGGAGTAGAAGTGGCAGTTGCATTTAACTATTTCAACAGTAAAAGGGTGGGACCTAGATGCCAATCTAGTAGCATGCTTAAATTTGTGTAGTCAGGAAAAAAGCTCATCACAGCAGCAGCCATGAAAATATTTATAGAAAAGACAGAGAGAAGCCACATCACATCTGTGAGAAAGTGTCTGAAGTCAAGAACAGTGTCCAGCTTACTATTGAGACAGGAGTAAATGGTAGTGTCGTCTGCATTGATGCCCACTCGGGAACTGATGACATCAGGGAAATTATTGATGAACATCAGAAACAGTGTCAGACCCAGAATAGAGCCTTGGGGAACACCTACATTAGTATGAAAGGAACTGGAAGAGAGCTTGTTCAGAACAACCTTCACAATTTGATAGGACTGATTGGATTCATCTCAAGTAAACATTCTGTAATACCATAACCTTGGAGCTTGCATGCCAAATCCTGTTAAACACCTTGGAGTTATCTAGAGCCGCAGCTCAAGAGCTTGATATATATATATATATATATATATATCAGTTATGGCCATAAGCATGTCAGCGGTAGACCAAGCAAAACAGAATATATATTGTTTGTCAGAGACTAGATTGTGAAAGGTAAGATGCTTAACTACATTGATTAAAGCTGGACTGGGTCATGACAAGAGTCAGAGATAGATGAAAAAAAGAGTTTGAGAAGAGAAGCATTTCCATCAGGGTGACTGGGGGAACATATATGAAGTCAATCACTTGTATGAGGGATTGAGTGATTGAAAAGTTCAGGGTTTGGATGCCAATGAGGTCAGTGCCAAATCATTCAAGCCACCTAATATAGTGGGCATTAAAGTCACCGAACATAAATATGTTAGCAAAAGGGTGTAAGAAGTTGGCCTTGTCTATATAAGCAGAAATACTAGTCTTGAAAGGAAGAGAAACCATAGAGAAAGAAGAGATATCCAACAGATGTAGAAAGAGATGGAGACACGTGTACAAATGGTGAGGAGATTTGAGAGAGCGCTCCCTAGCTTGTAGGAGATGTTTGCAGACATTAACTCTCAGGCCATGCATGTGGACTTTAGAGTCCTTTCTAAGTATAGTAAGTGTTGAAGCTTGAATAAGCATGGAATAATAATAATACAACACAAAATGTACGTAACAAAATGTATTGAAACAATGAAAAAAGGTACACAATATTTACAGGTAGTTTTGGTATATTCTTGGGAAGACTGTTCCTGCAGAATGGGTTGACTAAGTCGCAGTCGGGCAGAGTCTCTCGATTCGATCTCTTAATCTTCCCCCGTCTTCCGGTACCAACCCATATTTATATGGTCGGTACTCCACTTATGTAAATTAGGTGTATCATACACAACACCCTCCTCCCAAGCCTTGGAATCCTTTTGGATTTCAAATTGGCTTCCTATATGGGTTGATGATTATGGCTATTTCTTTGTAGATCCATTTGCCTAATTTTAATATTTTTTCCGTTTTGGATTCACGTTCAATGGGTCCGTCAACTTCCGTTTCCTACCGGATCTTCTTGGTTCAGGTGTATTCTGTGGAGGTTCTACCTGAAACATATCATACATTATATCAATGGGATCTTCGTCCTCATCCGGTATACACTCTTCTTGCTCTATACCGTAATCTTTTTTAGTTGGTTTTGGTGCCTTTTATAAGTATTCTTCGGCCCTTTAATTATGTAAATCAGGTCACCGATTCTCTTGTCCACTATGCCTCGTTCCCAGAACTCAACGTTGTTTTTATAGCACTTGAAAACACCTTCTCTCCGGGAGTGTATCTTTTTCTCGCTGTATACATGGTATTTTTTTACTGTATTTTTCCTGGCAAAAGCTTGTCAAACACTGACTTAACTTTCCTAGCGAACATTAGTTCAGCTGGTGCCATGTTTGAGTGTGTTCTCTGGTTTGGCGTGATTCTGTATACTTGTAAGAATTGCTGAAGCGCCTTTTCCATTGGAACTCCTGAGGCTTTCTTCAGAGCACGTTTTAAAGTATCGACAAATCTTTCTGCAAGTCCATTAGACCTCGGATGATACGGAGGCGTCGTTATGTGGTTAATTTGATATAACTCACAAAATTCCTTAAATTCTTCAGAAGTGAATTGTGTACCATTGTCACTCACAATACACTCTGGCACACCGAACCGTGCAAATAGTTCATGCAAAAAATTGTTGTGGTATTGGACGTAGGCTTTTTACAGCGTAGTACTTCCGGCCATTTTGTAAAACTATCTACCACTATTAAGTAGTAAAAATCTTCTACTGGACCAGCGAAATCAATGTGTAATCTTGTCCACGGATGATCCGTCTTGGGCCATGGTTTGTATACTATAGGTGGTGCCTTAGCTGCTAACGCACACCCCTTACATCGATGAACCATGTTTTCGATATCCACATCCATTCCTTTCCAATACACAAAGCTTCGCATTAAGCTTTTTGTTCTATTAATACCCGGTGACCCATATGAAAGTCCCGAAGTATTCTTTTCTGCAGCTTCTTTGGTATTACTACTCTCTCCATATAATAAAACTCCATCACCTATTGAAAAATCTCCTGCACTTTTTGGTCATTTGCTACCATTTTGCTTTTTAATTTCTAAAATGAAATCATCGCTTTCAGCTTCTTTTTTTAATTTCATTTAGCGTAACCGGTAGCTCTCTTTACAATGTTGTTTACCATGCTTTTCACCTCATAATCTGCTCTGATATTTGCAATAATTGATTCTTCGAATCTTTCTTCTTGACTCGGTACTAGTCTTGATAGACTATCCGCATGAATTATCTTTTTGGATGATAGGTGCTTTATGTGAAAATCATAATTGAGAAGAATGGTTCCCCATCTTAACAGACGATTTGCTGTATAAACGGGTAACCCTTTCTTTGAACCAAAAATGGTGATCAGTGGTTTATGATCCGTTTCAGGATAAAATGTCTGCCGTGGATGTACCTGTGAAATTTTTGTATGGCAAAAATGATACTCAGTGCCTCTTTTTCTATCTGAGAGTAACTTCTTTCTCCTGGGAGCAAAGTTCTCGAAGCGTGTGCAATTGGTTTTCTAGAACCATCTGGCATTATGTGTTGAATACACGCCCTATCCCGTATGAACTAGCGTCACTTGCCACTACAATATCCAGTTTTGGATTGTAATGGGTTAAAAGAGGTCGGACGTAAGCATTTTCTTTATTTCATCAAAGGCTTTCTGACATTCTACCGTCCATTCCCATGCCTTGTCTTTTTTTAGCAGTTCATTCAACGGAGCTCTTAAATTGTACATTCCTTTAATGAACGCTTGATAATAATTTGCAAGCCCTAGAAAACTTTGTAGCATCGCCACATTAGTGGGCGTCGGCATGTCTAATCGCAATGGACCTTTCCGGATCTGGACATCTGCCATTTTTGTTGATTATGTGCCCTAAATACTTAATTTCCTCCAAACCAAATTCGCACTTTGACTCTTTGACTTTAAATCCAAAGTCCTGAATCTTTTTAAATACTTGATTGAGATGCTCTCGATGTTCGTCGACCGATTCGCTCCTTACTATGATGTCGTGTAAGTAAGCGCATGCAAAGTCTAAATCATTCAGCATGACGTCCATAGCTTGTTGAAAAATGGCAGGTGCCACTTTAATACCAAAAGGAAGCCTGTTGTACTTGAATAACCCTCTATGCGTGTTTATCCCTAGTAACTTCGAACATTCCTCTTCGACGGGAATTTGGAGATAGGCATCTGATAAGTCAATTTTTGAAAATATAACTCCACCATTTAGCTTGTTAAAAATCTCCTCCGGACTCGGTAACGGGTAATGGTAGTCCTTAATTACCGAGTTCAACCCTGTCGAAAAAAATCAACGCAGACTCTGACTTGGTTTGATTCCTTTTTATGCACACAATCGGCGCAGCCCATGAATTAGATTCTACTTTCAAATAATTCCCATTTTTTCCAACCTATCAAGTTCTTCGTTAATTTTCTCTACACTTGCGAAAGGCACATTACGTTTCTTTTTAAAAATTGGCATAGTATTTTCCTTTTAATTCGAATTTGGCTTCAAACTTGTTACATCTTCCAAGACCAGGTGTGAAAGTTTCCGAAACTTTTTTTTTTTAATTCCTCAATAATGTCCTGTCTTGTTTGCGTACATTTTCTACTTTTTCTGCAGAAAGAGTTTAACGGTTTATCCCACAATTCGAATGTTTCAATAAAATCTGTACCCATCAAGTTTTCTCCATTTTTCAGAATGAAAACTTTTATTTTTTTTAACTATCCCATTCAATTTCATGGGAAGTACAACCTCGCCTTCGAATTTAATTTCCTTTCCAGTCACTGTTCGAGCGCGTTTCGTTGACTTCATTATTGTAGGCCTTTTAAAATTTTCCATGTTTTATAGTTCATTATTGTTAAATCTGAACCCGAATCGAGTTGAAATTTGATATTCTTTTTTAAATATTTCAGTCGTCACATATTTCCTCAAATCTCTATCTGATTTGATATTTGAATTTGTTTGACTAATTCGGCTATTGACTTTTTTTTTCGTTTTACAACACGACCCTTTGTGACCATTCTTGTGGCACACGAAACATTTTTTATTTCTATATGGGCAATTTACCTCCCAATGTCTTTCGTTGCACCGTCTACAATTAAATGGCGGAACCATTTTTTTTCCTTCCTCATTCTTTTCATTTAATTTTTTTTTTTCTATTTTTAAAAATACGCCAAATTTTTAATCCAATTTTTTCTGATGGGTAATTTGACTGTTTCTTCACTTTTTTAATATAAGCAATACCAGCTTCTTCAATTTTTTGAGACTCTTTCTTTAAACTTACGGCCCGCTGACACTCCTCTGCTAACTTTTGCAGGGTAAGGTTTTGTTCAGATTCGAGTTTAGACAAAACTCTACGTCTTATTTCGGCACTTTTACTGGATACCAGACCTTGAGCAAAAATTAAACACTTGAATTCTTCAACCGTAATCTCTGCCAATCTGAAATTGTCAAAATGTCTATTCACTATAGATGCATAAGTTAAGTAATCCTGATCGTCGGATTTAGCGACATTCATGCATAACCATCGCTTATGCCAAAGCGACATATTTGCTCCAAACAACTCCTTTAGCAATTTCACTGTTTCCGAGAATTCCAATTCATTTGTTCTTCTCGGTAGAATAAAATCTACAAATTTGCTATGTTCTGCTGTACCTAGCTTTCTTAGTAATAGACTGACTTTTCTTGAATTCGACCAGTTTTCACAGTCTGTGTGGAAAATATCTTCATATCGTTTAAAGTACGCTTCAAACGTTTTTCCTTCGTCTGGCACATAGTTGAAAGTTTCCAACGAATTAAATATGATGTTATTAGAATATAAAGAGTTACTTTCATTTGCCTGATTGTTGTTTAATTTCTCCAATGTTAACTTTTGAATTTCCAAAACCTTGACATACATTTCTTCCTGTTCCCTTTGACGTTGCTGACTCAACTCCTCTTGCCTTTCTTGATAATTCTGCTGTGCTAATTGTTGTTCTCTTAATAAGGCAACCTGTTCACTTTGTTGTTGCAGACTCAACTGCTGGGATTTGAATAATTCAGCTTGACTCAACTGCTGGGCTTTAAACAATTCAGCTATGACTTTGGATAATTCCTCCATTTTTAGCTGATAGTGTTCATGCAACAAAGAATATACTTTTAAATTGTTTATCCACGAATATACTATAAGCAGACAAAAAAAAAATTGAAACAACTTACGCCTTTTTTAATTTTATGTCTTGCTTTATAAAATATTGTTGAGCAACCAAACAAAAAAAAATAAACAAATTTTTTTTTTTTACAAGTTCGCTTACCTTTCAAAATCGACACGTGGTATTTGTGCTCCTTTTAATTCCATGCATGTTTTTTTTAGTCGGCCAGCTTTTTTTTTTTTTTTTAGTCGGCCAGCATTTTTTTTTTTCGCCGTTATTTGTTTACGCCACCTTCCAGATTTTTCTGAGTGAACGTTCCTTTAAAAGCTTAGTCGTCCTTTAACTAGTTTTAACTGTCCAAACTTCAGAATACTTTTCCGTTCCATTAGATGTTCAACTTTTAATTAATGATTTTTTTTTTTCAGCCTGGGTTCTTCCACTTGTCCCAATTATTGAAGGCTATCAATTATTAATTCTTTTTTTTTTCCGAAACGTAAAGTTCTTTATACCTCGTCGCCATTGTTGAAGCTTGAATAAGCATGGAATAATAATAATACAACACAAAATGTACGTAACAAAATGTATTGAAAAAATGAAAAAAGGTACACAATATTTACAGGTAGTTTTGGTATATTCTTGGGAAGACTGTTTCTGCAGAATGGGTTGACTAAGTCGCAGTCGGGCAGAGTCTCTCGATTCGATCTCTTAATCTTCCCCCGTCTTCCGGTACCAACCCATATTTATATGGTCGGTACTCCACTTATGTAAATTAGGTGTATCATACACAACAGTAAGGTAACCAGGAATCAAGAAATCAAAGGAAGGGATTGCTGAGTTAAGGTTAGTTTCATAGAGTGCTAGGATGTCTGGAGACTTTCTGAAGAGGAACGATTCCACACTTTAGGAGTTGGTATGAATACTATGAATGTTGGAGAAGGACAAGTTAAGGGGTTTAGATGATTTTTGTTGAGATGGTTTATGTTTATAACTTTTGTTGTTTATAGTCATGATGTGTTACTTTGGTAAGGAAAGACCTAAGGTAGTAGTAGCTGTCGGTCATCAAATGTAATATTAGCAGAAGGAAACTGGTGCAGACTGGAACATAGTGTGGCCCTGGGTTTTCCAAATGGAAGCACTTGCAGGGACAACCATCCATGCATGACATGGCACTGCAAGACCCCCAATATTATGCAACTGTTGATCAGAGCAGCATTCTCAAGATGCTACACAATAGTTAGGGCTCCTAATTACTAGTCAGGAACAACAACCAGAAAACTACCAATCTGCTACCCACAAAATGAAGAGATATTGCTGCCAATCACATGCATCACAAGAAATTCAAGACAGCACCAAAGAAAAGGAACCGGGAACCCCTTTCTAAACAGGGGATGAACCTTTACCTCTGATCAAGAGAAGAGGGAAGAGTATGGACTGGGTGATAGCAGTGCCTATCAACTCCAATTAAAAAAAAGAAATATTCAAGTTTTAACTTAGTTAAAGTTTGAATGGTAGGACTTTGCACTATAAAGTTGGTAGTCCAGAGGAGGGGTTTGGGCAGTACAATATTACTTCCCCTTTCTTTCTTTCTTTCTTTCTTTCTTTTCTTTTTTTTGGGGGGGGGTGGCATGCAGGTGGCTTCAATTCCAACTGCCTCTACTTCACTAAGGAATAGAAAGTGAGAAGAGAAAACTACCAAATCTACCAGGACACGTGTGCTTACCTGACTAGTAGTTAGAAAACAGAAGAAATCAAACAAATATTATGAAACCAATTAAAAATTAACTGGGTTAACATGATTAGTACAAACACATTAAAATGTTATAAAGGAAATGAACGAAGATGTCGCAGATGTTCCAAAATAAAAAATATTAAATTAAAACCGAGAACATACATTACATTCAAGAAAAGACTAGAAATGAGGCAGTCGAAATTTCATTCATATCAACAACTTTTGGTCAAAATGGGCAAGTTCAGTATCAGCCATCCTGGTAGTAGACAGAAAAGAATCTCTGTGATGATTAAGTGAAAGCAATTTTGTCTTGAAGGTGTTTAAATTTATAAGCCATTTCTTGCTCCAAGCAACCACTGAGTGGAGGTCATTTTCAAAAGTAGTTGCCAGGTTTACTTTGTCAGATCTGTTTGATTTGTTACGGTGACAGGAGTAAATGGTTGTGTCACCTATGTAAATACCTTGTTGGAAACTGATGACATCAGCGAGATCATTGATGAAGATCAGAAACAGTGTAGATTTAAAGACAGAGCTCTGGTATCAAATGACTTGAAAGCATGCCCATTCAATATGACTGTCATATCGGATTAAGCCAAATATACGTCCCATGATACTGTAACTCTTGAGCTTGCATAGAAGTCTATCATGCTAAACCTTGTCAAATGCCTTCAAGATATCTAGAGCCAGAGCTTAAACATGGCCATTCTTATCTAAAGCTTGATAAATATCTTCAGAGATAGCCATTATCATGTCAGCAGTACACATGCTGATACAGAAGCCATATTTTTTGTCTGTAATTAGGTCATGTGAAATAAAACGCGTATGCAGTTTGGTGTTGATTAATGTCTAAAATACTTTACCAAAAAGAGGTAAGAGATTAATAGGGTGATAATTTGAGGGGTCAGAAAGTTCCCGAATGTTAAGAATTTTGTTATTAGCATTTCCTCCTTTTCTGAAGAGTTAATTGATATCCTGTTTGAGAGTGTTGAAATTCTGAATACTTTTGGTTTTCATAAATCATTGACAAAAATAATAACATTTGATTAAAAACATTGTAAGAATTTTGAATTTATTTTATCCGTTAAATCAACTATTAGTTTAAAATATCACACATGAGCTTATGGTACGTTTGCTTTAATATGTTTGTTCCTAAAGACTATAATGGATCCATTGATAGGTCATCTGCTAAGAAAGTCGATTCACTGTGTTGTGCAAGATAATTTTTCTCTCTTGAATCTATGTTACATATCTATAAATCTACCATTCATCCATACTTAGAATATTGCTGTACAGGGTCTGGTGCCACTGCTATTTACCTTAAGCTCTTTGATAAGTTCCAAAGAAGAATCTGCAATATTATTGGTCCTGATCTAACAGCTCGACTTCAGTCATTTGACCACCTTCATAAGATTGCCTCTCTGTGCCTTTTTTAATAAATACTATCATGATAATTGTTCAGATGAGCTCTTCACGATGGTACCTAGACTTTTTGAATTTAAGTACAGTACTAGACTAGTGACAAGATCTCATTAATTTACAGTTGAGATGGTCATCCTCTGTATAACAATAAACTACATCTGGGGGCAAGACTTCTGATCAGGAGATTGGAGGTTTTGAGGAACATGCAACCACCTCAACTGCTGTTGTTCCCATGTCCACCTTGACCCAGGATGGTAGCAATTGTTAGGGTTCCAGCTATGGGTAAATAGTGAAACCCCAAACAAAAATCAACAGTACATTTTTATAATAAAATGCCCAACAATACATTATAGCAAAATAACAATGGAACACTAAAAATATATAAAAATATAATTTTATAGTAAAATTACCAACAATATATATTATGATCTACAAAATGTCCATCTAAAAAATAGTCTTTACTCTGAAAGTATAAAATTATGTACATAATATCTGTAGTTGAAAGCATAAAATCACGTGCAAAATATTTAGATTTCGTCATTAAATAACCCTGGTTGATATGCTGCTAAACAAAATCAACCACACCAACCAACCAACTTTGGCAAACTACTAGAGGCTCTAATCAACTCTGAATTAGTTAAGCATCTCACTTCACATGGCCATCTTTCACATAAACAATATGGCTTTAATTTTTCTATGTCAATTGCTAATATGCTAATGGTTATCATTGAATTTGTCTGTCATGCATTAGATAATAACAGTGAGGCTTGGACTGTGGCTTTAGATATCCCAAAGGCATTTAACCGAGTTTAACATGCTGGCATTTTTCCACAAGCTGAATGGTTGTAGTGTCTTTAGATGAATATTTGGCTTAATCCAATCATTCTTAACTAATTAATGATGTTTGCTTGAATGGCCATGCTTCTTGATCATTTCACATTAACACGGTGGTCCCCCCCCCCCAGGGCTCTATTGCTGGACCTATTTTATTTCTTATCTTCATCAACTCCTTTTCTGTTGTCATCAGTTCCCAACTTGGTATTTCTGCTGATAACACAAATATTTATTCCTATTTGCTTCAATAGGTCTGATGAAGTAAAACTGACAACTGCTTTCAAAAATGACCTTCAATTCGTTGTTAACTGGAGCAACAAATGGTTTGTAAGTTTTGAACACTTCCAAAATGAAATTGCTATTCCTTAATCATCATAAAGAACCATTTTAGTTCTCTGTCAGTATGGTTGATGCTCACCATCAGGAAAGCAATGGTCTCACATTTTCTTTACTAACTTAAAGTGGACTGATTAAATTGAATCAATTGCTAGATTTGCTTCTAAGATGTTTGGTTCACTGTGTTGTGCCAGATAGTTTTTCTCTTCAGAATCCATCTTGCACATTTATACATTAACCATTTGTCTGCACACTGAAAATCAATGCCATATCTCATCTGGTGCTTCTACTTTGTCTCCAAATTCTTGACAAAATTTGTCCTGACCTGCTATCACTTTCCCATTGGCATAATGTGGATTCCCTCTGTTCTTTTCTATCAACATTTTCATGGCAGTTGTTATAATGTGCTCTCTTCCTTGGTACCTTGACTGTATAAATTTAAGCACAGTACTAGATTGGCTATTAGGTCTCTAAGTTATATTCTAATAGTTTCTTTTCTTGCACATCTCACGTCTAGAACTCTCTTGCTTCCCTGCTATCTACAATCTCAAAAAATCTAAATGAAATATCAATAACCATTTTCTGTCTTCCTGAATACTTCCTTTCATTGTCTTTTCTACTCACTAAAGTCTTTTCATTCTCTTTTACTTGCAGAAATTCTTTGCATCTTTGAGCCATTATCACATTGCTTGAATAAAAAAAAATAGAAAAATGCATAAAGTCAGATAAGGAAAAATTGTATATGATTAAATATTACCTGTTGATTGGTCTTAAAGGCCTAACTGGTAATGCATTGTTCCAGTCAGATGGGTTCCCAATACTACAAAATGCATGTCACTGGAATTTAATTCTTTCTTTCTGATATTTGCTGTTTACTTAACATTGAATGTAAAACACCCAAGGAAAAATCTGAGAAAATCAGTTTTGTATAAATTTTATTTTATTTTTTAAAAGCTGAGAGATGTAAAAAGCTTTGGAATTATTTTCTTTTTTTAGTATTGTGCATGCAAGCTTTTATATTACAATTCTTGTGGAAGTATTGAGATACTGATATATATATATATATATATATATATATATATATATATATATATATATTTTTTTAGGATATTAAAACAAAAACATGTAAAAAAATTGCTACACAATTACATTCATGTTTCAACAGCACAAATGTGTCTCTTTTCTCTTTTGAGTGATGTCAAACCACTGGTGAGTGAAAAATTAATTTAATTTTAAAAAAATAGGCTTGTGGTCTTTGCCATAATTAACCAATCAAATGTGACCTACCTTAAATTCAAACCCACTGGAAAATTTTTTTATTATAGTCCCTGACACAAAGTTGTCTGCATATAAATCCTAGACAATTTCCCTATGGACAGATATAATTTGTTACATTATTTTTTAAGATGTATTGAAGTCTGACATTCAACTTTCCAAAATAAGTAAAAGCTAAATGGAGTAGGGAGGTAATTTAAGACAATGCTAACCAGTTATATACTTGTTCTGCTTTGCATATAAAATTTTATAGTTGATAAATAAAAGACCTCTATAAGAAACTGGTAAATAACTTAACCATTTGAAAAAAAAAAACAGGTAAAAAATACAGAAGTACTTTGGCGAACTAATATGCAACCATTAAATAAAGAGCATCTATGTAAGATGTTAACAATACCAACTAATCAATCTAAAATGTTAATAATAATAACTAAACACCTGCACATGCTTATAAGATGTTAATAATAGTAACCAAACATCAATGCAAAGCAATAATAAATCAAAATGAATCTTACAAATAGAATAGTAAGCCATATAAGCTGCACCAAAGTTCATCTACTGATTATTACTATAAGAAAAAGTATTATCAAATTCAAAGTTTAAACATATTGTAAGGTAAAAGGTAGGCTATGCTTACAGTTTACAGTCAATTCACTTTCATAAGGAGGTTTTATGAAAAAATCTGATAATTTTTAATTTTTCATGTAAGCATAGAAAACAAAGTTCATTTAAATATCTACATGTTCCAGCTTTTTTAAAAATTTTCCATTTTACCTTAGGAGTTTTATCACCTTTTACTTTGGTTAAACACTGGTTTCATAATGGGCATCCTTTAGAATTCCTGCAATTACATTGGCTAATATTATCAACAGTATTTATCTTTGGATGTGCATTATTATCCAAATTTTTAAATTGATTTAAAATTTTATTATGTTTCCTGATAATCTTCTCAAGATTATTGATGCAGCTATAACTTAATTTTAGTGTCTTTCTGTTAAATATTTTACTAAGAGGGTTACTTTTAGAAAAATTTTCATCAATTAAATTGAAAAACTTTTGGCCTAACTCAGTACTAGTTAAATTGGTTAAATGGGGTGTGTAATAAATGATTTTCCTATTCTTTTTCCTTCTTTTGGCAAATTCTAAAGCTAATGTAAAAAAAATCCTTGGAAATGGAAGGGTAAAAATCCACAAAGATAAAAGAACACTTTCTTTTGTTGTTAATTCCTTTGAACCAATTAATGACATCTGTGGTACCGGTCCATTGTAAAAGTTGAACGTGTCATTTAATTTGTTTGACTCTATCTAGGATAACTTTGCTTAACCTTCCAATTTCTGGTCTAGTCAGGTTGATAATCCTTGTAGGTAGTTTGACCTCAAAGTCTGCTTTATGATCTTTAATTAGGACATACAATTCTTTAGCACACAGCTTGCTAACTTTATTGCTAATTTTAACAGGCAATGTTAATTCTATGAACTAAATTAATAGTGTTAATATTCAACTTCTTATAATTTTTAGTTAATTTTTTTTTAATTAAAGCATTATAATCTTTATAATTAAATTTATAAAAATTACCAGTTTTGTCAGATTTAACAAAGATTTTGTTAGATTTATTAATATCTTTAACAAAAGAATCTAAATTCTTCTGAAAATGATTTCTATTTTTATGAAAAGAGATATCATTAATAATGCTTAATTGTTCGTTTTCAAAGCCATGTAAGTGCTCAATTGGAGGTGCAGTTTTCAAACTTTTGAAACCATGAGGATCTGATATATTTGAAACATCCTTATCAAAAAGGAAGAAGTGACCTTTCCATCTCATTCTTCTAATCAGATCTTCATTCTTCAGAACCAGTTTTTCAAAATATCTCCATTTGTTTGTATTGGGAATGTTTTTTTAGCAAAATTGCAAAATTAGTTTTTTCCATGTTTGAGTATTAAATAAATGTTAAAAGTGCTCCACCATGAGAAGATCTACTCTGTATTGAGCCCACTTTTAAATTAAATGTTATGTATATTGGAATTATACTCCATTTGTTCTCATTTTACCTGGATATATATATATATATATATATATATATATATATATATAGAGAGAGAGAGAGAGAGAGAGCAAGGTATCTGGCAGTGATGCTTCTGATCACAAGATTGGAGCTTTTGAGGTGTGTGGAACAATTCCTTAATTGCTGTTGTTCTCAGGTCCACTCTTATCCAGGGTGGTAGTACCTGTTAGGGTCTTAGCTATGGGCAAATACTGAAAGCCCAAATGAAAATGAAACATGATGAAAGCATAAAAATACATTTTTGTAGTAAAAATAGCAGTAATTCATTTTTATATAAAAAAAAATTACCAACAATACATATTTGTAGTAAAATTACCGACAATACATTTTATCTGTAGTTGAAGCCATAAGATTGTTATTTAGATTTTGGCTTTAAATAATCCATAGAGAAGAAGGCCGGAGTGTACAACAGCCAAAACGTTGTGATAAATATGGTGACAAAGATGAAGACAATAGTCCAAATAATGTAAATAATTTACATAATACCTCATCTCAGAAATATAGACAGATACTAATCTCTAGAGGTTGATATACTGGTAAGCAAAATTAATCAATCAATCAACTTTGGCATCGTACTAAAGGCACTAATCAATTCCAAATTGGTTAAGCATCTCACCTCACAGGGTCTTCTTTCCGATAAAGAATATGACTTTTGCTTCTCTAGGTCAACTTCTGATGTGTTAATGGTTATTGCTAAAAGAGTTTGTCAAGTTTTAGATATGAATGTTGAAGCTTCAGTTGTTTCTTTAGATATCTTCAAGACATTTAAGGGGGTTTGGTATACTGATTTTCTTCATAAATTGCAAGTCTTTGGTATCTCGAGTTGGTTCTTCGATTCAATCTTTCTTATCAAACTACATAATGAAAATTGATGTAAACAGTGATTCCTCTAAACCATTTTGCATTAATGTGGGTGTCCCCCAGGGTTCTGTTCTTGGACACACTGTGTTCCTTATTTTCATCAATTACCTTTCCGATGTCATCAGTTCCTGATTCAGTATCTATGCTGATGACACAATTATTTATTCCTGTCTCTATTGGATGTCTAATAGGTTTGATAAAATCAAATTAGCAGCTGATATTGAAAGTGACCCACAATAACAATGAACTAGAGCAAGAAATGGCTTGTTAATTTTAACTCCTTTAAAAGGAAACTGTACTCGTTTAATTACTTTAAATATTTTTGGTTTCTATCAGCATGGCTTATGCTAACTTCCAGAAGAGTGACTCACTGCACCTTCTTGGTCTCAAAATACTCATTAACATGAAGTGGAATGTTTATATTCAAACAACAACTAAGTCTGCTGCTAGGAAAGTGGGTTCACTATACTGTGCTAGACAATTTTTCTGAACTGAACCTATTTTGCACATACAGTCAATGACAAAATTATTTGCACACCAATCAATTTTGAATATTTTTTATCCATTTCTCAGAATCTAATGCCCATATGATGCTAGAAAAAAGAACAAAAAAAAAAAAAATGGAAATCTAAATCTATTTTCAGTACTTTAGGTTAAATACAACAAATTTGACAGGTGAATTATACAAAATAGGAAATGCCAAAATTATTTGTACCGTATTAAAAATAGAAAAAATTAAACAATCTTCACAATTAATAGTCAATAGCATGGCCTCTCATCTTTATGAGTTGCTGCAATCATTTTCTAAAGTTTTTGATGATATTTGAATAAGTCTTTTCTGGGATATTCTTCTATTCTTCAATGGTTAAACTTCTAATTCCTGAAGGTATTTTGGTGACCGACGATTTATTCGAACTTTCAATTCTTCCCATAGATTTTCAATAGGATTCAAGTCAGGACTCATTGAAGGCCATGGCATAATTGTAATCTTTTTCTGGAGCCATGCAGTCACTGATTTAGATGCATGTTTGGGATCATTATCTTGCTGGAAAGTAAATCACTATCCTAGATGAAGATTTTGCACTGATAGTTGTAGATTTTCATCCAGAATTTTGTTATAGTCTGCAGATTTCATTATTCCTCTTATTCCAAGTAATTGTCCAGTCCCTCTTGAACTAAAAAACAAAACAAAATATTATTGAGCCACCTCCATGATTTGATGTTGCCATTGTGTTCTTTGGGAGGAAAGCCTCGCCTTTCTTGCACCAAATCTTCTGTACAGCATTATGTCCAAAAAGCTCAATATGTATTTCATCACTCCATAGTGCTAGTTCCCAAAACAATTCTCTTTGTCTAAGAACATTTTGGCAAAATTAAACCAAGCAACAATGTGACAAAGTTTTGAAGAGGGGTTTGTCATGGTTGGTTTCTATACAACCCATTTCTATTTCAACAACGTTGTATTGTGCAAGTACATATACTGATACCTATTGTATCCAAACTTTTGGTGATGTCTTACAAAATAACTCTTGGGGTTTATATTAAACACAGTTTTCATGCAGTTCTCAATGACAATTTGTTTTTTTTTTCATATCCAGGCAAATAACTTCTTTATAACAGACTGTATCATAGACCTAGAGATAGCTAACCAGTTTGAAATAGTGCTGTAACTATTTCCCGACTTGTGGAAGTTAATAATTCTCTGTTTCAAGTCATCACTAGTCTGCTTTGTCTTCCCCATCGTGTTGTTAAGGTAAGAATAACAATGGTGACATTCTATGCACCACATGATATTTTTTGCTGGAATTATCACAAATATTTTACTAATCTAGAAGGCTTCACTGATGAAATAATTATGTAAATTACTTATACTTACATGTATTTTCTACTGTACGAATAATTTTGTATTTTCCTATTTTGCATAATTCACCTGTCAAAATTGTTGTATTTAATGTATTCTTCTGAAAATAGAGATTTATATTTCTTTCTTTGTGCTTATTAACATATAAAAAAGTTGGCATCATACAGGCATTAGATTCTGAGAAGTGGATAAAAATATTCAAAATTGAATAATTTCATCACTGACTGTAGATAAGTCTACTATTCATCAATGCATTGAATATTGCTGCCAAATCTGGTCTGGGGCTTTTGCATTTTATTGAGAGGTTATTGATAAAATCCAGAGTACAATTGGCAATGAACTGGTGCATTGGTGTTTGCATGGAGGGAAACTTGTTCAGAAATCTCTAATAAGTCATTTACATACAACCACTTTCTCAGATTGGTGGCTCTGAATGATTTAAGCCTAAAAGACTTAGCAATGACTATCCTTCTTCAAATCTCACTGACAGGCGCTATTGGATCTCTCTTTTCTACCATTGTTTGAAGTATAAAGAAAGATCAAGACTTTCATATTTAGACCAAGACTTTCATATGGATGTCATGCATGGTAGGAAACTTGTTTAGAAATCTCTCAACAGTCAGCCATATACAACTGCTTACTCAAATCGATGGCATCTCAATTTCAGTCACTTCTCCACTACCATGGCCTGGCTTCCCTCTGTTTTTCTCACATCATTTCATACCAATTGTTCTGATGAGCTCTCTTCCTTGGTACATTGACCACATGAATTTAGGCATACTAGTAGCTTAGTATCTATGTCTCATCTTCTTACTGTTGAAAGAGCTCTATGTAACTGTGTTCTATTCTTATAGTTTCTTTTTCTTGTACTTCTCTTGTGGGAATCTCTTCTGGTTCCTTGTCACCTACAATCTTCAAAAATTTAAATGCGGTATCAATCACTATCTTCTGCTTTTCCTGACCCAAGTTCTTTTTTTTCTTTTTCTTCACTAACATCTTTTTATTCTCTTTCACTTTCAGCAACCTCTGATATTTTAGTGGCTTGGGGTGAAATGATTAAAAGAATTGACATATTGACAATGTTTATTGTGTGTGTGTGTGTATATATATATATATATATAATAATGAATACAGAATCCTTAAAAATCCATTCAGGTGATGTTTTATTTCATAGACTCAGGTGTCCATCTCTTTAGACCAAATTTTACAAAATAAAGTTCAATTTATTCAGACACAATGTCTATCTCCCAAACCTTATATTGAAATTTTTGTCTTTCTCCTCCTTTTTTTTCCCTGCTAATTTTAACATTAAAAGTTTTTCCTGTTTCCCTTTTTTTCTCACTCTTTCTTTTTTCTTTTTCTTGTGTCTGAATTAATTGAACTCCATACATTTTGTCTTAAGAAAAAAAACATTTTGATGAATAATGAATTTTCCAAAAATTGATTTTATTTTTTTAAGATTTTAATTAGGATAATTTATAAAGTTTTAAATCATTTAAAATTCTCTATTAAGCTTTACAGGTTAGGTTATTGTTATTAAGTAAAAACTATATTTACTAATCATAAACAGAAAAGCTTACTATAATTTAGTGACTACCCATATTTTAAAAAGAGTTTTGAATCTTTTTGTGTGTGTGTAAACATGCTGATTTTTTTAAATACAGATGTCCATACATGAAATTAACAGAAAAAATTAAGTTTCCAGTTGTCAATCCATCTGTCAGCACCTAATATAAAAACCTACCTCCATGTTAAAAAATGCATTTCTGTGATATTTTAATTGTAATATTTGTTTCAAATTAGATTAATTACCTTTAATTCAGCTAATATTCCTCAAATAAAGTTTCAGAAAAGAATATTTTATTTTTGAAATATATTTTAATAAAGAGAATTTTGTGATGATAAATGACTAAAATCAGTGATTTTTAGCAATTTAAACAAAAACGAACTACTTCCTGTCAATTTAAATTTAGTTTTTGAAATATAGCAAAGTATTTTCCTTATGGAAAATATTAAATTTAATCTATTAGCTTTGTTGAAAGTAAAATAAAAGCTTATATATAAAATTATATTATAAAATATAATTATTTATTTAAAAATATGATTCCATCGCTACATAAGAGTTCTCATGTTTCAAAACAAGAGCCGAAAACTTCAATATAATTAAACATGAGAACTCTTATGTAGCAATGGAATCATATTTTTAAATAGATAATTATATTTATGCTCTACTTCTGTATCGAGCACTATTTTTTAAAAATAATAACAAAAATACTAAAGAACTTCGGATTATTTATCTAACGAGTTCTTTCCTATTTTCTATATATTTTTACACACACACACACACACACACATATATATATATAATTATCCTGTGTGATATATTGTATTCAGCCCTTGTTTCTTGTTACATGCAATTTTTCTGAGGAGTTTATGTCTTGTTTGAAATTTCTAAGACACATAATAAGGAAAGAAGGCTTGGAAATCTTGAAACACACAGGACATATTGAATGGGTAAGTAACTCACCTAATGAGCTTGTATAAATGGATGTCATAACAAGACTAAGATTGCTAAGCGCTACAAAGGATAGGAAGTCATGGAGAGCATGGTCATTCACATCTTGAAGGGACACACCATATAGAAAAATCTCTTTGAAGAAAAATGTTGAGTCTTTTCATATATATATATATATATATATATATATATATGAATCTGTAATATCATCCATCCTGATTTATCATCTTCAGTCACTTTCTCACCATGATAACATAACTTTTCTGTACATTTTCTATAAATGCTTTCATGGTAATTGTTCTGATGAGTTTTCCTCTTTGGTACCTCAGTATCACAAATTTAAGTGCAATACTAGATTGGAAGCTAGGTCTCATCCTTTTAGTGTTGAAATTGCTAAGTATAAGTTTATTGAACCCCTCTCCTCCAGTTTTTTGCTTCCCTGTCAACTAGGATCTTCAAAAATTTAAATGCAACATAAATCATCATCTTCTATTCTCTTAATGTCATAACATTTTCTCAGTTTCTTTCATTCTCTGTAACTTCTTGTATCTTTGTGACTTTATCACCTTGCTTGGGGTGAAATGATTATAGTTGGATTGATCTGAGTTTGTGAGCCTGGTTTTCACGCTATATGCAATCATCAAACAAACTGATTAATTTTTTAATTTTGGATGCATATACTATTGCATATATCGGTGCATTTATAGAAGTTGGGAGGAAAAATTGTCATTGGAACACCACACATACTTACGCAAGCATACATACACACACGTACACTCGTTGATGTACGCAGGCAGACCCACACACGCGCTCATTCACTGCAACTCACTGAGACATAAACATATGTGAACAGTGTGGGACTGGGCATATATGCACATCTATGTGTCGTTGCATACATATGTACGCATTTGGTCACTGTATTCAATGTTGGATTGTGTAGCGAATATTTTTGTCTGTTGCACTGTCAACATGCAGACCATTCTTCTATTTTGTATCTTCTATACCGCATAAAAATTGCATATATATATATATATATATATATATATATATATATATATATATATATATACACACACACATTTTTACATACATATATATATATATATATATATAGGGAAAATATTTCACTAATCCTGGCAGAACTTCTATTATCACAGTGTGATATATCTACTAACAAGCGTGATAGAAACAAAAAAGAAAAAGAATCTAAATAAAATCAGATTTAAAAAAAAAAATGAAAATTCTAAGCATCCTTGGTTCATGCACATGTGTAGTCGCACCAACATAACAAATTTAGTCCGATAAAATTCTTAAGGATAAAACGTGTCACAAGAAAACTTTTTACACTTTGTCATATTTTTCCCCAATAATATTGTTCATGATATATAAAAATATATTGCAATCTCATATATATATATATATATATATATATATATATAAAAGACTTCCATGTAAGGTGAACCTTGAAAATCAGCTTCTGAAATCCTAGTTTTGCCATCAGCTTGAATGTCAGTGACTATCACTGACAGGAAGTATGCAACAGTTTCAACTACTAAGCAAACCTTTTGTTAAGATTTATTTATTGTTTCTTTCTGTCTTCTTTTACAAAGAGCTCCAAATCCTCCTTCAGACATCTTATGAATAAAGAGAGCAGAGAAATAATGCCAAACTCACATATTTTGTGTGGATTGTATTTGACAATAAAAGAATTGCTCAAATTTTTTTTTTCCTCCAGTTTCTATGTATATATTTTTGGCTATGGAAATAACTCGCAAAATAGGTTAGAGTCATAAAATGATGAATTGTAACTCACGTTGGAAACAGGCTTAATCTATTGAAAAATTAAAAGCATTCTTGTTTTGCCTGCACAGAATTTATCTTATCTATAAACATCCGGTGGGTGCCTCTTAATAAAATCAATATTGAGAAGCCACTCTCTTACACAGGTTTGACTAATAAACATTAACTGTATAAACAGTTGTAATCTCTTCTTTCAATCTTGAGTTTTTGTCTATTTTCCTTCATATGCCCCACTTAAAACATGGTGAATAAGAAATACTGATTACTTTGTAACTCATGTAAACAAATTTAGATTTCTGTAGAAATTATTCAACTGTATATCAATATTTCTTTGTTATTAACTCTTATTTTAAAGCATATAGGATTGCCTGATTTGATAAAGATGCAACACTCTCCTTCAAATTTAAATTTAAACAATTTTTTATACAAAAATTGTGCCATATGTTAATATAATCTTAATACTTTGACATATACCTGCATGGCTGAGTGGTTACCATTTTGACCATGACACCCAGGTTTGAATCCCACCATGGTCTATTTGTTAGGGAAGTCACTTCTTGATAATATCGAATTAGGTGATTCTAGCATGTAATACCATAGGGAATTGCCTGAAAACCATATCACCTAAGCTCTGAGAATAAAATTTGATAGAGGAAACTGTTCAGAACCCACCAATGGTTGGGCTAGCAACAAAGAATAAAGAAGTGGCAAGTCATCATGACTGAGGGTGTTATATCCTCTCAGCACACCCACATTTTTAAAAAGCTATCAGAAGAAAAAAAACTTCACTTTCAGGACTAGCGACTGTACTTAAATTGATTCAGTATATAAAAGGCCTCAAAAGTCGACCAAAACAACTCCCTGTAGACATGATGCCTAGGGTCAATGTGTAGTATCTGTTCCAGCAGAAGATAGCCAGCTCACTGCTCCAGCCATTATCATCAGCCACTGTTCTAGCTTGCCATCCTCGTAAGCAGTGACGATATGCAATAAATTATCTTTTTCAGGTCAACATTCTTCAATGACTACAAAACAGTCCTTCTCAGGATAATACTCTGTAGTGAACAAAACAAGATCTAGATTTAAAATTCAAATGCTAAGCACTGACCCATTGATTTTGTTAGAAATTAAAAAGACTCGAATTTACAAACTTTGCTTAACAAACATGCAAAGGCTTATTCAAAACAAAATTCGTGAAATTTCACAACTTGATGTAAAATGTTTTTTGGCCAATAGAAAACTAGGAAACATCTAAAAACAAAATTCAAATAATCTTCAATTCTCAGAAACAAATTCTTTTACAGACCTTTCTGTGAGTCGATGCAAAGTTTGTTCTTCGTCCAATGGAAAGCCCCGAATCATATCCAGAAGTGAATTCCCAAATGACCTTTTCAAGCCCCACAAATAAAATAAAAGATGGGAAAGATCACCTGTCACCAGAGAGAAGTAGACAAGCATATTAACACGTCAAAAATCGTACGACTCATACAGCAATCGCTATCACTTGACTTAAAATATTTTTGCCCTTCCTTGCCTTTAAAGGAGTGCTCTTTGCCGTGCTGATGTTGCTACATGCCTTCTTGCCTATCTCACACTGCAAATTTTTTCTAAGCTCTATACTAAACATTAAATCTGTTATGAAAAAAGAACTAACTAAAATGAACACAAAACGATCAGGTTTAAAAAAGGACTCATAACTGGAAAAACAGAATAAAAAAAGAATGTTAACAACAAATACTTTTTCACATCAACCCAGTTCTGCGAAATCAGAACCAACATTGAGTTTAAGCAAGTGAATGAGCCAATTGGAGTAAAGTGCCATGCAGATTTAAATTTTTCCCACTTGTGTTGAATGCAGATATTAATTTTTTTTGCATGCTAGCATGCTAGTTAACATTCGTGTCACTCAGCTGTTGGCTCTCACGCTGGCCAATAGAATCTTCCTGCCTATTCGTGGCAGCCAGCTATAGGTTCTCACTCTGGCCAGTAGAAAATGGCCGCAAACTACATGAAAACTGCCGTAGAAGAATGAAAAAATTGATTATTTCCACTATCGATGGGAGTTGGGAAATGCAAAGTCTGTCTTGGCCTTCCCGCTAACTTGGAGCATCTGCATGTAAATTTTAGTGCAAATCCATCAAAAATTGTGGCCATGCATTCGTTACACACACATATAGATAGAGATAAACGAACGAACATTTTAAGACTGAGCAATTATTTCAAAGACATTCCTACCCTACGATAATGCTCATACATACATACATACATCCACACATATGTTCCTGCCTACGTACACATGAACTCATTCTTGCAAGGACCACTACGAACATTTTGGCGACCTTGTATCAACCAAAATACATTAATTTTATCTGTAGAGACCTTAATTGATTTATATGTATAATTTTGTTGTTTCACTTTACAATTTGATTTTCTTGTTTTATACCCCTCTTATGGTGGGCTATCTAACAAAGGCCAAATCAAACTAATCTGTTTCAACACTCATACACTTCACTATAACTGATAACCTACTATAACTCTTCAACATTCTTCTCACCTTCAACATGAACATGCAGAGATATTTTTTGCCACATGCACTGTAATAACAAAACAGAGGAAGAGGAAGCGTAAGGAAGCTTTATTCTGCTTAGAATCACTGATACCAGCATAGTGCCTATTTATAGTCCTCTACAAATGAAAAAATTCTCCAAAGGGAGGTAATCATAAAACAAGGGAGATTACTCCTGATTTCATTATCACATGCACCATCACTTTTTTTTTTTTTATTATTAATGCATTTTCTTTAACAAAAATAAACTTGACAATATATTTTTTTTTTTTTACTCAAGTCTTTATTTCCTTTGTTGTTGTCTTCCGTCATGCAATATTTGTTTGCAGGCTCATCAATATAACACCTGAAACAATTGTTTGAACTTACTGGGCTTGTTCAAACTTAGGTCTACTTAATATAGTTGCAGTATAAACCATGTGCCTGAGCAGAAGTCTGCCATAAGGATTGACTAGCCACTCTGACAGACAGAATTACTTGAAAATGAGCAGCCAGTTATCTCATACTTTGAACTTCTTCCAATGAACAATGATTCACACATCCATAATCCACCATAAAATATTCAGGATGTGGAATTAGTAAATACTAAACAGTTCAAACAGTGTATGGATCATTATATTATTCGGACTATTGTCCGGATCTTTATCGCCATATCTATCACAACGTTATGGCCGTTGTACACTCCGGCCTTCTTTAGGCGGTTGGAATGTCGAACCGAACCCTTTATTTCACTCACTGGGGTAGACTGTTCTAGTTTCACATGCCATGTTTGATGGATGTCAGTTATCAGCTATCTCCTGTTAATTTCCCTCTGAAAGTTCTCCACTGCCTTAACCGAGTATTGAACAGTGTATGGATCAGTTATATCGTATTTAATATTGGAGATAAGGAAACTGAACATAAAATAAGTTCTGCTAGAAGTACTTTCACTCAACAGTGAAAATGGCTGCAAAACCAAAACATCAACCTGAAAACTCAAGTCATGTTCTTAAATATCCTTTTCAGATTGAGACTTTCATATGGATGTCATACTTGGTGCGAAACCCATTCTGAAATATCTAAACTGACAGCTGTACACAACAACTTTCTTAGATCAATGGTTAAAAATTGCTTTGTGTGAGTGAAGCCTGTGGATCTTGATGAAGACCATCCTTTTTTCAATCTTGTGAATTGGCACTACAGAATCACAAAGAACTGTACCAAATAACCAGATCACTTCAGGACTTCTAACAGCAACAACAGCTAAAATGGATATCTCGGGTAACTTGAAGAGACATAATTTAGATGCTGACATTCCACACTACTTCAAATAAAAGGTCAGGAAGGAAACCCCCATCAGTACTGGAAAGAGCAATAACAGTTATCGGAAAACCTATTTCCTTAAAAAATTGTTTTAAGAGAAAGATTTTATAAATCTTTACCAAAAGCAGAACTTGCTGCTTGATCAATGAATGTCAAATGTTTCCTTATAAGCAAATGGCTAAAATTACTGTTATCATTATATTCAAAAGATAATTGTTTGAAATGTCTGTATATCAATTTTATTTGTAAAGACTCTATTCAAAATTAGAACAGAAATCACAATTTAAAACTCTGTTCAGTATACAAACATATGAAAAAATACAAATGAAATTAACTTTGCAAGTATCCAGATTAAAATAAGGCAAAAACAACTGTACAGTTGATATGGCTTCCCTCTATCTTTCTATAAATATCTTCATGGGGGTTGTTCTTATAAACTCTCCTCCTGGGTATCATTACCTCAGGAGTAAGGGCATTACTAGATTAGCAACTAGGTCTCAACTTTTTACTGTTGCAATAAATAGATGTAACTCTAAGTTCTATTTAAATATTTTCTTTTCTCACACTTCTCACCTGTGGAACTCTCTTGTTTCCCTGTCAGCAACAATCTTCAAAAATTTAAACACAACATCAATCACAAATTTCTGTTTTCCTGAACTCTGTTGTTTTATTCTCCTTCCTTCTCACTAGCATCTCTTTCACTAACCCCTTGTGTCTTAGTGGCATTATCGCCTTGATTGGGGTGAAATGATTAAAAAAGAATTAAAAAAACAGTGCTTTTACTGCAGAAAATATCATCTCTGAAGGCATTTATGTCTGTTTTAAAACCAAGTCAAAAGATTACTACCCACAGAGCCCAACAAAATGTATTCATAATTGATGTTTGTGTCTTTCATAAATAAGAGAGCACTTATCCGCAGAGGAAATAATTTGCAAAATAGATAATATTTTCCCATCTTTTTTTATTGAAATCTTCAAATTTGATTACTTTGATAAGATTGCAGACCTCAGTGAGATTAGAGGCAACAAAATCTAATTATTTATCTCATGAAGCTATCTGCCAAGTTTTGAATTTAATTTCTCAAACATTTCTGAGGTTATATTTTTAAGTTGTCTGAATTTTTAGGTGTTGCATTGTCATTGCACCTGATCATAATCATCTTATGTTTTCTGAAATTCTGAGATGAAGCATTTTCACTTATTAAGTTTTGATTATTATTTCTTTCATCTTCTCTTTTTGTTTTGTTATTACAACATTCATATTATTTCTATATTAAACAACATAATTTAAAAATAAAGTATAATCTTCAGATGAGATTTGAACTTGCATCTCTTATCCTTGGGAATCTGTCGGATGAAGACAGTGTCATACCAGTTAGGCTACAAAAGCTCAGATAGTAGACATAATTCAATTTTTGTCATATATCTACATTCTTCATTATTTGATTTTAGTTTGTTTTTTTCATGGCGAGGTTCACCCTTTACAAGACCCGGGGGCCACTCAAGGTAGAGGGTTATGTTTGGAGGCCATTTGTATGTATAAGAGTGGAAGATAACAGTTAACCCTATCCTTGAACAGGTTAAGATTGTAGTGATCAGGGAAACATCCTGTTGGGAGTCAGTTCCACAGAGCAGTGGTTTGCAGGATGAATCTGCTCAAGTGGAACTTACTTCTAACTGATGGGATGTGGAGGGGATGTGGGTGATTTCTTACTATATGATATAATAGTGTTGGTTATGAGTCTTCTATGAAAAATGGTTATTACTAAGTTTTGATTAGTTTTTCTTTGGTCTTATTTCTTTTTGCACCTAGCAGTAATACTTTTAGATTATCTGAATTTCTTAGATGGAACCTTGTCATTATTATTAATTTTAACTAGCATTTCTTTCATCTTATTTTTCGTACTTTTACACCTTGTGGTGATATTCATGTACTTCCAATTTCTTGCCTGCCAATGTATAATCACATATCGCTTATGATTTAACCTGATTTATGTATTTTTATATGTGAGTGAGATGAACACCCTCATCAGTGATGAATGCAAACTCTGATATAAAATCAAATTTGTAGATATATCTAATTGAATATTGCATCACCCATCACATGAGTTACCAAGGAATGCATCCCTCAGTGACACACTAGGTTGAGATTGAAAAATCTGCTACTGTTAAGGAAAGGTCTAGTCAGACACCTAACCTATCAGCAACAATTAAAAATCAACTGCAAAATCAAAACTTAAAATTTTCAAATGGAATATAGGACAAATCAAGGTCTATTCAGCATTCGATGTTTTCAGGGTGCATTTCACTTTAGAATAATATAAAGGTACAAAGCTTGGTATTGTCTGTATGCAAGAGGTGTTTTGACATGGTAGTGGCTCCATTTCACATTTGCGGTAAAATTTATATTGGATTGGCCAAAAGGAGAAAATACAACATGTAGTTGGAATTACACTATAAAAATCATCAGATATTGTAAATGACAATATCTTAACAGCAGGCAGAAATACTGATGGCTTCATAGCTGTAAAATCGGAGTGATATCAGCCAAACTGAAAAAAAGTGTTGTTTTTGAAAAAGAGAAGTTCTTTGTGTGCTGGCAAAAAAGAAAACTGTACATTATTGGGCATTTTAATGCTACCTCAAATATATTGAATGAAACTGCTCTTTTGATGATGTCACCCTTTGAAACAGAAGCCACAAAAAGTAATGAGGAACTCTTTTTAAATTTTCATTATTCAAAAACCTATTCCATTATGAACAGATGGTTCAACCATTCCATAAAACACCAGATCACATAACCAAAATGTTTATTGACTTCAGAATCTCAGACTCTTGCCTTAGACAGTTTGTGACATGTGCTAGGTTGTAAAACTCCAGGTGCAGGCTGACTCATCTCCATGAAAGGTTAACTCCAAGAAAACTACTCAGTGCAAAGAAAACTCGATGACATGTAAATTATGAATTTTCTTTTGTGGACTTTTAAAAAAAAATAAAAGTAATACATTAAGGAACATTTTTTAATAGATAACTTTATTTTTAATTTAAATATTTATTGAAAATTGTCTATAATTCCCCTTAAATATTTAGTTGGAAATTGTGAAAAAAGAGACAATCTGCAAAATTCTTTAATTTGCTTTCATATATGTTATATTCTGTGCTAATTGGAATATAGAATGGACAAACATGGTGGATAAATAGTAACAGGTTTATTTTAGAAACCAGTACAACAAGCAAGGAAGTAATAGTTATGTGCACGGTCGTTGCAAGTCAGTACAGTGGTGTGCATACTGCTATTGGAAGACTGCTAGTTCTCGCAGATCCCAGCTTGACTCTCCTGTCCACTGTTCGATAGATACTTATAGGTGGTTACCACCTATAGTGCTGCCACTCATGGGGATGGCAGGTTATTCCATTGCATCAATATACTTCTTCAATTTACGGGGAGAGAGATGACCACCAATTAATTTCTCAAAAAATGCATCCTGGTTTCTTTGCACCTTTTGCAGCCCTGTAATGAATCACCATTTTGTCTGCTACTCCATCCCCAGCTCTGTGTGCAGTTTTCTATCTGCTGCTTTGACATGGTTATTTGTCTGACCTTAAAAATTAAACATCAGCCAGCCAAATAGGCTGTTATAACTAATCAATCACTAAGACAAACAGCCAAACATTCAAAATCAAAGCAACAAGAGATGTGCACACTATGACAACCAACACTGGTCTGAACTTATGAATTTGACCCAAACGTTAAGTTGTCCTTGCACTGAGTAGGTTGGTGGTGAGTAGTCTTGGAGTTAAATTGTCACGGAGATGAGTTAGTCAGTGTTGAGTCGGTGATTTTGAATCGGTGGTAATGAAATGTACCATCCCAATCAAACATATGTCAGATAAAAACAGATAAATCTATCTATCTATCTATCTATCTATCTATCTATCTATCTATCTATCTATCTATCTGCCTGCCTGCCTGCCTCTCCATCTATCTATCTATCTATCTATTCTTATCCGTTCATTTGACAACAGACAGACAGATAAGTGTAATTTAATTATGACGTGTTTGTTATGATTTGGCAGACTGGTGTTTAATTTTCAAGATGGGATCAATAACCATGTTGAAAGCAGTAAATAGAAGACTACACACAGAGCTGGGGATAGAGCACCTCACAATATGGAAATTCATTACGAGGCAGCAAAAGGTGCAAATAAACCTAGGTGTATTCTTTGAACAAGTAATTGGAGGTCATCCTCCGTCCCACCTAAATTGAAGAATATATGAAAACAGATGAAAACATTTTTGCATAAAATTTTCAAAAAAATTTAAAATTAAAAATAAGGTCATGTATTAAGATATTATCCTTAATAAATTACTTGTATTTGTTTTTAAAACGTCACCAAAAAGATTTCATAGTTTGCATGTTGTTGAGTTGTCCTCGCACTGAGTAAGCTGGTGATGAATTGTCATGGAGTTGAGTTGTCAGAGAGATAAGTTGGCTGGTGTTGAGCCGGCTGTGATGAAATGTCCCATCCTGTAAAACTCCTACTTTGACTCTGATAACAGACAAAACTGACATCAGTCTTCTTTCCAGATCAACCTCTGCACTGAGGCTATCCTCAGGGAGATGGAGATTGTAACGGGGCTTATTATTGGGGTGCTCAGTCTTAACAATATAAGATAGACAGACAATTCTGTGTTGATGGCAGATATAAAAACAGAACTACAGGATGGTTGAGACAAGATAGTAAAGGAAAGTGAGAAAAAAGGATTTTTAATTGTAAGAAGACAGAAAAAGCCCAGGATGCAAACAGCAAATTGGAGATATCAACGATCAAACAGATGCAGGTTTAAATATCTGATAAGTATTTTAACAGAGGATGAAAAATGCAACACCAAAATATGAAAGCATATCAGATTAGTGAAAAATCCATTCCAAGAGCTAAACAAAGTACTAAGAAACAGAAAAATTTCATTAGAAATAAAGAATAGAAAGTATTCTGGATTTGCACATAGTGTAACATTTATCGACACAGAATCTGGGACAGAATTCAACACTCCAAACATCTTGGAATGCCAAGAAATCTTCTCAAAATGACAGAAGTCATTTTTGTATTTCTTTCTTTTATCAGTTTCTCAAATGTAATGAATTTTTAGATAAATTTCAGATTGTTAGAAATTGCCTTGACATAATGAATTTTTAGATAAATTTCAGATTGTTAGAAATTTCCTTGACATAATGAATTTTTAGTTAAATTTTAGATTGTTAGAAATTGCCTTGACATAATGAATTTTTAGATAAATTTCAGATTGTTAGAAATTTCCTTGACATAATGAATTTTTAGTTAAATTTTAGATTGTTAGAAATTGCCTTGACATAATGAATTTTTAGATAAATTTCAGATTGTTAGAAATTGCCTTGACATAAGGAATTTTTAGTTAAATTTTAGATTGTTAGAAATTGCCTTCACATAATGAAGTTTTAGATAAATTTCAGATTGTTAAAAATTGCCTTGACATAATGAATTTTTAGATAAATTTCAGATTGTTAGAAACTGCCTTGACATAATGGATTTTTAGATAAATTTCAGATTGTTAGAAATTGCCTTGACATAATGAATTTTTAGATAAATTTCAGATTGTTAGAAACTGCCTTGACATATCGAATTTTTAGATAAATTTCAGATTGTTAGAAACTACCTTGACATAATGAATTTTTAGATAAATTTCAGATTGTTAGAAACTACCTTGACATAATGAATTTTTAGATAAATTTCTGATTGTTAGCAATTGCCTTGACATAATCAGGCCCATATATTTAAATAAAAATGAGTTATTTTAACAGAAACATGCAGTCATTATTAATTAATAGATTATAATTCTTGATATGATTTTAGAGCGTTTGCCTTTTTAACTGTATGCAAGTAATTCATTAAAAAGGGAAAGGTAAAAAACAAAACAAAAATTAGATGAATGCTTTTATTACAATCTAGTTTGATTCTTTAATATTTCTACAGCTTTGGAAAGAACTCCAAATCATTTTGAATAGTTCTTATTGTGACAGATTGAAAGTTATTTTAGTAGCAGACTAATTGAATTGAATTTTCATTGCTCTGGGGACCAATTCACTTTATTTTCGGTCGATAAAAGCTATTTGAAAATGCCAGATTTTATTTTTTTTACACTTTGAAATAAAAGCCACAATCAGTTTTTGTTTTGTAGATATCAGTATTTTCCAGGTGGTTAATAGGATCGTAAATTATATTTAGATGAGTGTACTTGCATAGTTACCACTAGTAGCTATATATGTTTACCAGCAATGAACCTCTTAGATTTTCTTTTCTTCTTCTATGTGCTATGTCCATTCAGGACGTGGGCGATCATAACTATTAACAATTTTCTATCTTTTGTAGCACTTAGCAATGTTTTGTCTTTTTACTATGTCTTCTCCCTCTTCTGCTTTCCATTTACACAAACTTGTTAGATTACTTGCTGCATTCTTCTGTCACTCTTACCTTCAATATGTCCTATGAGTGTCAAATTTTCCAAGCCTTCTTTTCTCATTATGTGTTCCAGACATTTCAACTATCTCTGTATGTATAACTGCCTTTTCTGTTCCAATAGCTTTAAAACTTCTTTGTTACCACATCTTCAGTCCATGATATCCGTCAAGTCATCTCTGTATTTGTGATGAAATTGTCCAGCATTCACTACCATGGAGGAGGATTGGTAGTACATAGCAGTTCAGTGCTCTTTTATTTGTTTCTAACAAAATATTCCTGTTTCTTATTACTTTGTTCAGTTTTTGGAAGGCACCTTTCACTATCTCAATGCAGCATTGGATTTCTGTTAAAATACTTCCCAGATATTTTAACGTCTATAGCTGTTTGGTTTTGCCAACTCCAGTTAATAGTTCTTTTTGCTTGCTGACAACCATTTTAATTGAAACACAGTAAGTACTACCTAAATGTGCTTACATGCATTGTTTGGTCTCTGTAAATATTCAACAAGTATCAGTGAAAGTCAACAGGTTCATTTTTTTGTTTCATTCATGTCAGATGACATTTCACCTAAATATTGGTCAGTTGCTATATGTAACAATGCAAAAAAAATTATATATTTTCATTTTCTATTTGAAGCATTTCACCCCCAAGCAAAACAGGAGTGCCACTAGCATGCAAGGGGTTACAGAGAGTGAGAGCAAGAGTAAAGAGGGTTGTTTGAGGAAAGGATAATGAGAAGGATGGGGAACATGATCAAGGCATCAGAAGATGTCGATTGATATTACATTTGAATAGTTGAAGATTATAGTTATCAAGGAAGCAAGTAAGAGAAAAGGATTTCCACTGTCGGGAAGTGCGAGAGAAGAAGCTATTGGAGTAGAAGAGATGGTTACATTTAGTCGTTTTGACAGTGAATTGGTGGGACTGAGATGCCAACCTAATAGCACACTTAAATTCATGCAGTTTGGGAACCAGCAAAAGTAGCTCCTTGGAGCAGTTGCAGTGAAAATACTTGTAGAAAAGACAGAGGGAAGCCACGTCACATCTGTGAGAAAGTGACTGTAGATGAGATGCCACATCAGGACCCATCTCTGGATTTTGTCGAGAACCAGTTAGAATATGGTATTTATCATCTGACTTCCGCCAGCATGGCTGATGCTAAGAAAGTTGGTTCACTGTGTCATGCTAAGCAATTTATCTCTCCAGAATCTATGTTACATAATATTGCATTCAGTAAGAAAGAGACTGAAACCAAAGTGCCAGTTAAGGACCAGTAATATTGCTGATTCTTCTTTGAATTTTATCAAGAATCTCTAAATATATAGCAGGAGCACTGGACCATATGTGGCAGCAATATTCTATTTGTGCATACTTACATTAGTTTCTTTAAGACTTACACGATTCATTTGCTTGAAGCCATTTTTAATCATTAAATCTAAGAAAATGGCTGCATAAAGCTGATAGTTTAGATATTTCTAAATGAATTGGGTGCCATGCATGACATCTATATGAGAGTGTAGGTCTGATGAATCTGTTTAATAACATGATTGTTATAATTTCACTCAACTCTAAAGTTAATTAAAACAATAAATTGGAAAAAACGGTGGCACATGAAAGTGACACTTGAACTCATTATTGTCAGAGTTCTTGGAAGAGTCTTGAAAAAGATCAGAAGAATGAAAAATATAGGGAAGCATTTTAACTTTACATTATTTGGACTATTGTCCTCATCTTTGTCACTATATTTATTACAATGTTTCGGCTGTTGTACGCTCTGGCCTTCTTCAGGTGGTTGGAATCTCGAACTGAACCCTTTAAGAGGGAAATTAACAGGAGATAACTGATAACTGACATCCATGGCACATGGAACTAGAACAGTCTACCCCAGTGAGTGAAATAAAGTTCAACATTCCAACCACCTGAAGAAGGCCTGAGCATACAATGGCCAAAACATAATAAATATGGTGACATAGATGAGGACAATAGTCCAAATAATGTAAATAGTGTACATAATACCTCATCTCAGAAATATAGACAGATACTGAATTTCAACTTATCTTTCCAATGACAATTAAAATTGGCTCAATTACTGGGGGGAGAATGCTGATGTTTTGAAAAGATTTGCTGTCATTTGATCTGCTGTAAAATCCACCAGACACATCTCCAACCCTCTATTACTCTCTCTCTCTCTCTTGTATCTTAGAAATGATTAAAGATATCTTACTGGAAGATTTTTATAACACTATTGGACTCTGCTTTAAGCAATAAGAATGTATAATTACTCTCCCAGCTTAACAGAAGAATCATGATGAAATCAATCATAAATGAAAATGACATGTTCATCATTAATTAATCATAGCTAAAGATCAGAAGCTCATGAAGGATTGAAGTTGAAATATATATATATATATATATATATATATATATAATTCCAGGATCATTTTTCAACTTATTGAAGATGATCTTTGCCCTCTCTAACCTTGTAACAAGGTACTTTCCAGGATTCACGTACAATTTCATTCTCAAGGCTTTTTCCACTGCTCTTTGGACTGTCATAGCTGAAACTCCTCTTTCACATGCCAAACTTTTTTATGAAACAAGTTGGATCTTTTCTAATTGATCTCTTTAGCTGTAAGTTGAAATGTTCTGATCTGATCCAGTTTTCCTCTGTACTGTTCCCTCTTTTTTAAACTTATTCACCTTCTTCTTGATGATTCTGGAATGGAATAGGAAGATAGAAGCCAGAATATGAATGTTGGTACCATTACTGAAGGCCTGAATGATCATTTTCCTCTCACCAGTACTCAGTTGGGAAGACAGTGGGTCCGACAAAAAACAATTTTAACCTTCCCTCTTTTTATCTGAAAAACTCAAAGGGTTTTTCATCAATTCTTACGAAAAATGGTCTCAATATGGCTAGAAAAAAGAAACTCAGTTTAGTGTTTTTTTTAGATATTAAGCATTTTGTGGGATGGACAATTATCCCATGCTGTTACACATGTTGAACAATTTTGCTGTTACACCCAGTACTATGTCTCTGTAGAGTGGCAGTTGTCATGTCCGTAAAGAAATACGTAAATAAAAGATTAATTATATTGTCCCTTTGCTGTCTCCATAAGAAAAATAAAGGAATTAAAAATTAATTATAGTATGAAAACTAATTATAATAAAATAATTATAACAATTATAATTAATTCACTCTTTTTAAACCAATGAGAATTGAGCCCACTTTTTTCCTTTACACAAACATGTGACATTCTTATGATCAAATAACCAGTCAAGAGGGACAAGCTATCAACATATGTGTCAATAGAAATGTCAGATCCTTTTCCTTTTTCAGGTCATAATAGTAGCATTTATCTTTTGGTACTCAAAAATTTGAGGTAAGAAAACCTCTTATAACTTAATATTGTAAGGTTATTGTCAAAACTCATGCTTGTACTTGGTATAACGTAATTTGTTAAAGCATATGTAATGCTTAGGCTATTGCCATAATGTCTTTATAGTTAGTATAAAGACTGATTTTAATACTACTACCTCCCAACCCCATACCAAGGAACTCTTTATAGTATTGGTTGAGCTTATAGAGTCAACGGGCATGTAATCTTTACTCCACAACATCCCCGCTGTTAAGATTACTACTTTATTAAGTAAATATATTTTTTATTTTTATTACATATTAGTATCTCTCTCTCTCTCTCTCCTTTTTCTGATGAGTTCACCAATATACTTTACTTTGTAGAGTTTTCATCTTCTAGTTCTTTTGTATGTTTTCTTTTCCCTGAATTTGTCCTTGTTGGTTCTGCGATTTGTTTCGGTACTGGCACATCAAAAATGTTGCACAGCATTTTAACCAGTTCTTTTGGTCTTTTATCAGTAAATCTTTCCTTCAGCTGAATTTGGTGCCTTTTATGTTGGAATTTTTTCCATTTACCATGTAGACCAATTTTTCAATTCTCACTGCTATTATGCCATCTTCCCATGTTTCCTTTCCATCCTTGTACACTCTAAGGAATACTTTATCGCTGTGTTGAAATGTGTTACAAAAAAAAATAAAACATTTTGTCTCTCTCCTACTGTCATAGCGAAGGGCACAGTCTCCACTTCTGAGATGAACTGCCCTCCTTCTCATTCCAGCCTTTACATAGAGCTTGGTAACTCACCCAGGCAAAACACCAACAAGCCAGCTACCAATCACAGTTTCCATGCCTGCCCACCTCCACTTGCTTTGGGGGTGTCAAGTTGACTGACCAACTCATTACATGCCCCCCTGATCTTAAGATCACAAAGCTCCTCAGCTTGAGAGATGTTCACGTCTGTCTGGTGAGTGCATCCACATATACACAACTTGCACACTTGGCACATTGGGATGACCACACGTGCGTGACACGCTTGCTCTGAGATGGCAGATTTCCAGATTCGTCTCATGTCTCGCTGCCATGATCGCACACCATGCAACTCAGGGCAAGCCTCTTCTTCCGGGCACTGCTTCTGAGCGGGATGACAGTGTCCTCATCCTTGGATGAACTCTCATCCGTTGAGCTGCCATCTGACTTTAAATACACCACTCATGCACCTTCTTCAGAGTTACTTTCATCATCTGATGACGGTTTTAACCCTACAACTGGCCGCAAGTCTTTAACATGATGAGGCATGCCATTGACCTGCATTGACTGCGGGCTGATAATCTCGGTAACATGCCCCATTCTAAACTTGTCCGTACACTTGCTGTTCGGGGTCTTACCCCACACTACATCACCAATTCCATATTTTGCTTGCACGTCGCTCGGAGCCATTCCAATGTCAATGCCTTGCAGCCATAAGTGATAGGCGTGCACCATGTTAGCCGGTGCTGTTGTAGGCAAAACACTGTCTTTAGGTGTCGCATTATACTAATAAACTGCTTTGGAGATCAAACATCGTCTCCTGGCTGCAATCACTTTTATAGACCAGTGACTCTTTTCTACTATGCTATTTCCTGCCGGCACGTAGGCACACCGGAACCGAAGCTGCACACCCCACTTCCTTAAGAACTGTGAGAATTGCTCTGAGGAAAACGCCGCACCATTATCTGTCAATATTTCTGCAGGTGCCCCCCTGTCATAAAAGATGGACTCCAATTGACATATTATGCTGGCAGTGTCCTCCTGATGCAGCAGTCACCAAATGGCGAAGCAAGGCGGACCACAGTCAATAATAGTCAAATAGAGCTGGCTGCCAACATGCGTAACATCTATCCCCAACCTGTTCCAAACATGGGTAGTACTCAAATTTACTTTTTGCCATTGCACTGGTGCCGGGTCAATTGACTGGCATGCCTCACACCTCTGCACTACTGTCCTAACATCTACCTTTTTGACTGCTGGGTTGATCATCTTTGAGAAGTAGAGTGTTCATTTAATCCGGGATGCCCATACTGTTCATGTATGCTCATGATCCACTCGAGGTCCATACTGAACACAGAAGCTGTACACGGCAGCTGCAGAGGTTCAGACTTTCCGAGCAGCAGTCAACCAATGCCGCAGGACGCAAGTCAATGCATCTGCTCTGTTGACTGCCAATTTAACTAAACGCTACATCCACAAACAGGTTGTACTCTTTGATAGTTTCAGTCAGAGTGGTGAGCAGCCTTTGTATCAACATCTCACTTGATGCCTTGGTGGTCAGTCGCACACTTCCAGTAAGTGCATCTGATATCCAACGCTGAGTGCATGCTGAGTATGTGATGATGTTTAGCACTGTTGCTTGCCATTGGAGCACCAGGTTAACCCCCTTGAGAGTGGCGTCTAGTTCGGCCAGGTTTATGTGTTGTGCATCATTTTCATGTCGTAACCAGCAGGCGTCTTCTATGATGGATCAGTTATCCTCAAGGGCGACACCCATGGCCAATGAGCTTGTTCACCTTAACGCACCAGTCACCTTGCACAGGATCATCTTGCATCACTCTCTCCATAGTTTCAGTTATCATGCATCTTAGGGTAACGTCATGCACCTCGTCATCCCATCCTGACAAAACAGAAGTCGCACGGCACTTTATGGCTGCTGCCGCCACTCTGAGCCAACCGCATATGGGAAAATGGCCTACCAGTTTCCCACACATGGAGAAGGTACTTTGATGAGTGATCACTGGTGGGACTTCCAGGACGTCACTGCCTCGCCTCCAGCAAAGTTTTTCTCCATCACTACTGATGTGTAGTCTGAGTACATTCGCTCCATCCTGTGACATGACCACATTCATAATCGCTGACATGATTCTTGGGGCCACATTAAGATCAAATCCCGATCGAGTGAGGCAATATCTCCGTCCTTTTACCATGACAGTCTGAAAGGGCCAGAGTGATCGGTAGACTCAGACTTGGAGGTAGGCCCTTCTTAAATCGAGGGTGGCCACGTTGCTTCCTTGCTATCACCATTCCCGCAATTTCTGGGCACAAACGTCCACGTTGGCCGTATACGCATCTACAAAGTTATTCAATTCCCTGTAGTCCATGACCAATCTCACTTTCCCCTTATTCTCTTGCACTATTGCCATCAATGAAATCAGTCCTCGAGGCAACCCTAGCTCCTCCTTGGGGTACAGCGCAAGCCAGTTGTTTGCTATCCAAAGCTGCAATTCATTTTTGCAATCACATCAACTCCTAGCAGGAGGTCGAGCCCTGGCAAGGTTTGGTGTACAATCAATACCTCCACGGTTACCGGCATATGTTGTTGATTTTCAGCTCCACTGTTTCAACACCTAGGCTGGTAAGGGTTTTTCTGTCGGCAGTTACAATCTGTGCCTCTCTAGGTCTCCACAAGAGACACACCAACTTGCACATTAATGTCTTTGAACACCCAGAGACCACCAGGGCTGTGCATCTCCGTCCATCAATGAGCAGTTTAATCACAGGTAGCGCCTCAATGTTGCACTTGCCTGTAGAGGAGACTGGCGATAGCATCTTTTACCCTGATTCATTTCCCAGGCACTCTGATGCAAAGTGACCCATACTTTGGCATCTGAAGCACTGTAACCATTGGCGCAATCATCTTACCTGGTTGTCCGTCCTCGTTGTACATCCCTGGGTGCAGCCATTATTCAGGTTGTTGGGGTTGGCACATGGACAACACACCGAGTTTCTCCCATTCTGGTCAGCAATTACTTCCACAGCATCTGCACATGGCCGCTGCAATAATTTGGCTTACAGGTCTATGGTCCTCAACCAGGATGGCTTGAGCTCTCACACAGAGCTGGTCTAATGTCAAAGTGTCCATTCGCGCTGACACCCAAAGCTCCTGCCTGACATGCTGTGGCAACCCCACAACAAATGCGCAGGATATCCATCTTTTTGGTGGTCTTTCTCCAACCTGGCGAGCCAGTCTTTCGAGTGCTGCCAGGAATTCATCAACTGTCTCTCCATCACGAAGTTGCTGCATCACAAACTGTTCAAATGCTACAAATGCATCTATGGCGAACACAGTGGTGAGGGCGCACTTGATTTCCTCGATATCAGCTTTCTGCTCTTTGCTGAGTTGCCGATACACAGCAAAACCCCCACCAGTCAACCGCAATGGCAGAATGCGCTCGAACCTTTCTTCATTTGCCAGCTCACAGATCATCTCTACTTACTCAAGCCATTTTGTAATTGGTTCATCTGATGCAGCCCCTCCAAACTTAGGAATCAACTGCAGGTTGAAAGGCCTCCTTGCCATTGCTGCTGGATTCAAATAAAGCATGTCAACATCTGAGGTTTGCTGAAATAGCTTGTGTTGAAATGTGTTACAAAAAAAAAATTAAAAAATTTCATCTCTCTCCTACTGTTGTAGTGATGGGCACAGTCTCCACTTCTGAGACGAACTGCCCTCCTTCTCATTCCAGCCCTTTACATAGAGCTTGGTAACTCACCCATGCAAAACACCAACAAGCCAGCTACCAATCACAGTTTCCGTGCCTGCCCACCTCCACTGGCTTTGCGGGTGTCAAGTTGACCGACCATCTCATTACAATCACTAACCTTGGAAGTATTGGTGTTGCTTTTATTAACCATTCATGATTTTCAACTTTGTAATAACTTGTCAAACGCCAATTTTATTATTCTGGCAAACATTAATTCCACTAGCAACATGCCTGATGGTGTGTTGGGGTTAGGTGTTAACCAGTAAAAACTCTTAAAAAATTTTGAAGTGCCTTCTCATTTGTCCAGACTTGCTTTTTTTCAATGCTCTTTTGAACATTCCCGCAAACCATTCCACTTGTCCATTAGATCTTGGGTGATACAGAGGGGTCGTAATATATTCTATAGTAAACAACTTGTGAATTGTGTTTCATTATCTGATACTATCGTATCTGGTATGCCATATCTTGCAAATAGTTTGTGCAAGCAATCCACAGTCACTGAGGATGTAGGATTTTTGCATTTGTAAATTTCTGGCCATTTTGTAAAACTATCAAAACCACCAGACAATATGCCACATCCATAGGACCTGCAAAATCTATATGCAAACTTGACCATGGAGTGTCTGTCTTTGGCCAAAGTTCTATTTTTGTGATAGGTAGTTTTGCAGCTATTGCACAACCTCTACATGCTTTTACTGTTTTTTTCAATATCTTGGTCCTTTACAGTCCAATATACAAAACTTCTTATGAGAGATTTTATTTTTGAAATACCAGGATGTCCAGAATGAAAATCCTTTAATATATGTTTCTGTAACACACTCAATGTTATAATTCTTTGTTTGTGCATTACTACACCATTGCATATTGAGTATGCATTCAATTCTTGATTCTGTACTTTTTTAGTTTCTTTTAATTGCTTTTTTATTTTAGGAATAAAGATGTCCTTTTCTGCTTTTTGTTTAATTTTGTCCAGTGTAACTGGTAATTCCCGTACTACATTGCACAGATTTTTTTTAATTTCCATTTTACTTTTTAGAGCTGTTATGACCATGTCTTCCAATGGTTCTGCATTTTTAGGTATTAATCTAGATAATCTATCTGCATGTCCTAATTTTTTATATGGTTGGTACTCCATTGTAAAATTATAATTTAATAGGATGGTACCCCATCATTGTAATCTGTTAGTTGTATGGGTAGGTATACCTTTCTTTGAACCATATATCACTAATAACAGTTTATGGTCTGTTTACAATGTGAAGTTCCTTCCATGAATAAATTTATAGAATTTTTTCATCATGAATATGATTGCTAGAGCTTATTTCTCTATTTGGCTGTAATTCCTCTCTCTTAGTAGAAGTGAGAATGAAGCACGAGTGAAAGCTTTCATTTTACCACCATCATATTTATATAAAATCACTGCTACGACACTGTCATCACTAACATCTGATGCTACTTCAATTTTTGCTTTTGGATCATAGTGTGCTAATGATAAAACATTTTTATCTCATCAAACGCATTTTGACATTTATGATCCCAATTCCGCTTTACTCCTTTTTTCAGTAGATTATGAAGTGGTGCTATCAAATTATGTATATTATGTACATAAATTTGATAATAATTAGCCAGATTTAAAAAAAGTTTGTAATATAGTTATGTTTGTGTAGGCATATTTCTAATTGCAATTCCCTTTTTTTTTTCATTTGAATCTGGGTTATTACTGTTGTAACACACACTTATACTTGGTATAACATAATTCATTAAAGTATTCTCTATACATAATGCTTAGGCTATTGCTGTAACACTGGTATAGTTAGTATGAAGACTGATTCCAATATGACTACCTCTCAACCAATACCATTGGACGAGTTCATAGAGTCACCAGGGGATGTACCCTTTATTCCACAACAAACCCCCAGACACAGTTTGTATTTTCCAAACAATTTATCTGAACACTCATCACACACATCTCTCAAAAAAACATACAAAAAAAAAACTATGTACACTTTACTTATTCTTTATCTTATCCTCCTGTCAGATTCTAATCCATATTTGATCTTATATTTGACTTCAAACATACAATTTTACAATTACTGTCTCTTATTTCTCCAATGCCACAATCAGTCAGTCATTTATGATACACACAGGCGATCATGTATTTTTGATACACGATTGACAAGGCAGAATTTTTCCTGCAGTAGGTTGCCATTTCTTTATGCAGTAGACCAGTTGCCATCCAAGGTTATAGAACCTTATTTGTCCTGCTATTTACCCATAGCTGGGGGGGGGGGGTAGAAGAAGAGGATACATACCTTTCCGAAGGTTATTAGCACGTAAGTTCTCTGATTCCTCAATCTGAGCTGTTATCCATTACTCCACCATGTCTCCTCAATACAACAAGATATAATAATATAATACTCATTTTGTTGTTTCCATGTCTTGCTGTTTCTCATTTTTATGAACATTTTTGCATATATAAATCTTAGGGAGTTTAGAATTATTTACTCAGATTTATAAATCTCCTACAGGGAGATAATGCCTCTTCACAGCTTCCTGCTATTTGTTTATCTCAGCAACATTTCCTTTTTTATGGCTCTGTTCCAACTTGTAGGTTATTTGTTGATTTACTCTACTTTTTTTTCTCAGCAGTAATTTTAAATGATTAATGTAGAGCTACATTGGATGAACCAGATGGCTCAACTATATATTGAAACAGTTAACCAATGCAAAAGGCAGCAGTGGAGAGATGAAGAAATATTGGGCTAGTATTATAGACAATTCACAGATCCTTTCAAAGTTGATGATGATGATGCCACAAAAATACAAAGAATTATAACACAAGATGATTTTTGGGAGGTCTGCATCACAGCCAAGAAGTATAATTATTCAAGACAATTTGCCTTCACCTTCGGTAAAGCTTGATTTTGCTCTCAACCTTGAAAGAAAACTTGTGATCCATCATTAAAGCAATAAAAAATAGTTTAAGTAATGTTAATATCACAACAGTATAAAGGTTAACAAAATCAATGATAAAAGTTATAGATCTGTCTATATTTCTGAGATGTAAGTATTTACATTGTTCGGACTAATGTCCTCATCTTTACTGTTTCATTCATAAAGTTTTGACCACTGTACACTCCAGCCTTCTTCAGGTGATATTTGTTGGAATTTCGAACCAAACCCTTTATTTAATCAACAGGGATAGATTGTTCTAATTCCATTTACCAGTTTTAGTTAATTCACCTTGATAACACAAGAAGTTTTTGTTTTTCTGCTGAGGTCAGAAATTGAACTCACAACTCTTTGGGTCAAGTCACTTTTTGGATCAATCAACGCTTTTATCCACTGGGTCATGTGTCCTTGGGGAAACTAGTGGGTGAATTTTTGGGACTTATAAACCTAATTTCTTAGTGATCATTTTTTACCAGAGCTCATAATACAATTTTTTTTATTTTTATAATTATCAATGCCAATATCAAGGATCCTTAACTCAGGGATATGGTGTTAATCAAATAAATGTTTCTATGTCCTGTATGTTTTGGATTTATTGTTAAATAAAAATAAAATGCTGAACTTTGTATAATAAAACCTGACCTTCTCAAAACAAGTTGGCTGATGGTATACCATGTTGAAACACTGGTTCTCATAAAATCACCAAAGTTAAGTAATGTCAAACCTGGTCAGCATTTAGATGGGTGACCATTTGAGAATATGAGGGGCTGTAAGCTTGGATGTGCAAGTAGTATTCAAATTCCAGTCAGATTCCTTATATTTACTTACATGCAAATACCCTTGGGAAAGGTATGAATTTACCACTTCTCCACCTAACAATGGATTAATTAGTAGCACTTGTATGAGTAAATTTTTATTATCTCAAAAAAAATTTTTAGTCTTAAAAAAAATATTTTCTGCTTTTAAATAACCTGTAGAAGGTTGATAAGCTGTAAAAAAACAAAGCAATCATTCAATCAAAACAAGTTATTATCTATATTTTAAAATAAGAATAGATATTATAGTTTTATATATCCTGTAAATGTTACCAAATGTTATCCCACAAACCACTGCTCTGTAGAAAAGACTCCCAAGAGGTTGTTTTTCGGATCACTAGAATCTTAACATTTTCAAGTCTAGAGTTAACTATTACCTTCTCCTCCTATCCATATAAACTACCCCTTAATGTAACCAACCTTGAGCAGCCCCTGGGTCTTGTACAGTGTAAACCCTACTGTAAAAAAAAAAATAAAATAACGAAAATCTTATCTTTGTATAAGGTTGAGTTATAAATAATTTTTATTTTTGTTTATCAACAATCTACTTTGTTGTTTTCACAAAGAGTATGTGGAACACAAGCACCCAGCTTGCTGATTTTCCCAATCCTTTTCTAAATGTTGGCATACAGAAGATTGTGATGTGTTTAACATTTTTGCTAATTCTGGTATTTTGAATATTGTGCCATGGATTCCTTTTCATGAATGACTTTAGAACTTTCATTATCAAAGTCCTATGAACATATCTGTCTAGATTCATTTTCTAATAATGTTTATCCAGAACAATGTAATGCAAAACAATTTTGTACTTGTTAGTCAATTATCTTTTCCTTTTTCCCTATATTCTTTCAAACTCATTAACTCCCTTGTATCTTAGTAGCTTTATTACCTTGCTTGGGGTGAAATGATTAAAAAAAAATTTTGACTCCTTGACCATAACCACTACATATTTTTCTAAATGTCTCCATAGCATTATTCACTTGCTTTAACTCCAATAATATTATTTGTTGTAAATACACTAACAATACCTCCATTAATGGGATTAAGAAATGTAATCTTTAATCCACTGTGTATGCTGTCTTGCCATGTAAAAACTAAGGTATGTTAGTGTACTCCAAATTTTGGCAAACCAATTTCATATTTAAGGGTCAGCCATGACTCCTTAACCATAAACATGATCTGTTTTTCTAGATGTCTCTATTTCCTTGCTTGAACTCCCATAACATTATGCATCATAAATGCACTTTCAGTCGCTCTATTCGTGTGGCTAAGAAATTTATTCTTTAATCCATTTTGTACATTGTCATGCAAAAAAATAATGTTAGATATATAGAAAATTAGCATAAGTACCTATTAGGTTGAGTCATAAGTAATTTCTGCTTTGGGGATCCAGTTGTAATGACAAATGCATCATCCAAATTACTAATCAACCGTGGCAGTTAACAGTAAATTTGATGTACACTAAGTGGTTATGGCAAGATACACTCAATAATTCTTCAAATGTCAGTGAGCATTTATGATAATAGTAGTCCAGCATTAAATGTTATTAAATCTACATTTTAACACCTTCATCTCTAAAGGATGTTAATTAACATTTTGGCTTCTTCACTAGTGAAGCATCAAATTATATCAGTTATGTCCCTCTTTTGGGAATTCTCTCTTTGTTTACACTTTGTCCTTCATACTGTTGACATTAATATCTGCTTTCCAGTATTGCTGTTTCCACCCTGTTATTTTCTTTGCCAATACACACCAGGAATAACAAATGTTGGTACAAAGAAATTTAAAGAATTTTTAACTAAATATTAGTAAATTTCTTTTAGTCTTTGAATATTTTCAATTAATTAAATGGAAAATATCACTTGTATTTGCTGCTAAAAGTTTTAAGGTAACTCTTTCATATTGACTCGGGTCTATTCTCAAGGGATTATTGAAGTTAAGTGACTTTGAGCCTGGTCAGTCCCTAGATGGGTGACTGCTTGGGGATACAATGTATTGTAAGCGTGGATGTATTCCATGTTGAATTCATTATATTCATGTGGTTCTACAGAAGGGTACTGAGAATACTATGGACTGAACCTGTTAGCAACAACAAAGTTTTAGAGGAAATGGAAACAAAAAGGACCCTTATATGTAACATCAGGAAGAGATAGTTGAAATTTATACAGCACATAATGAGGAAAGAGGGCTTTGAAAATTTGATGCACACAAATCAAATTGAAGGCAGGAGGAACAGAAGAAAACAATGCATAACGTACCTGGTCAGCATGAGTGAGAATAGATGACAGAAGAAGATTTAGGAGATAAGAAGAGAAACAAAATTTATTAAGACCTACAAAGTACAGGAAATTGTGGAGAGCCATGATCGCCAACACTCTGAAGGGACACAATATTTAGAAGAAGAATAAAAGTGGAGATATTTCTTCCTGGAGTTTTACACAGAAACAGGAAGTTTAATTAATTTATGCATGTTTTTAAAAAGCATTAAATGAATATGAATTTTATTGGAAAACCCAAATCAGAAGCCTGTGATATCATTATGTCTATTTTTTTTATTTTCTCTCTCTTCTACACTTCAGCAGTTGAAGTTGAGTGCAGCAGACCTTGCTTTTTGTGATAAACACTTTCATTGTAATTATTTCTTTATATTTCCTTATTTTTATCGCATTCACCCATTTTATTTACCTTTTATATTCATTTGTGCCATTAGCTATTAACATTGTTGAACTTGTTAGTCAGTTATCTTTTCTCCCCCCCCCCGATTCTTTCAAACTCATTAACTCTTTGTATCTTAGTAGCTTTATTACCTTGCTTGGGGTGAAATGATTAAAAAAAATTATGTCTCCTTGACCATAACCACTACACATTTTTCTAGATGTCTCCATAGCATTATTCATTTGCTTTAACTCCATTATTTGTCATAAATGCATGATTAATACCTCCATTAGTGGGGTTAAGAAATTACATCTGACTGGATTTACAAACTGAAGGATGCAAGACATCTCAACACCAGAAAAACATAACATTTTTAAAACCAAATAAAAGTAATTTATTAAGGATTAAAACCTTAATTAGTGTTGTAACCTAGGGAAGGTTACTGAATAGAATAATCACACAAAAGTTGGTAATGAACGATAATACTTAGGACAAGAACAACACATATAAGATTCGTCAGTGGCATGTAGAAGTAGTCAACTACTAGAAGTGAGTCAAGTGAATTCCACACTGAATCTCCAACTGCAGGATATCCACCAACCGCCCCACACAGTCAGATGTGGCACAAGGCCGAATTTAATGTGAGGTATCCGAGCCTGTAGGCTTGGCCAAAAACTCCCCATACCCCACATAAAACGGGGTTAGGTAGCTGTTTCCTGACATGACTCTGTCCTTTGATATAGCCTCGTCTGGGGATCCTCACTGCCTAGAGGCAGAGAGTTTGACCAGCACAGCTGGAGATAAATCTCCAACTGCAGACCACCATACAGTATTTACTACTGTATTTATGTGAATGGGGACATACCCATTATCATCCGTAGGTATGCTAAAACAATTAGTGAATATTTTTCTTTAAATAAGGCATTTGAAAAGGCATTATGTAAAATATGAACCAGTTTTTAATCATTTTTTTAATAAAGTAAATCATAAAGAAATTTATTTGTTAATAAAGTAAATTGACAAATAAGTAAATAATTCAATAAAACACATTTGGTTTTAATTATCTTTTAATAAAGTAAATCAAAAAATGCAAAAGAAAATGAAGCAGTTTTTTGCTTTTAATTATTTTTAATAAAGTAAATCGTAAGCTAATTTATTTTTTAATAAAGTATATTGAAATTCTAAAATATTTTTATAAAAAATATAACATTTAATTCTGTGAATTGAATGTCAAAACTGTCAAAATGTAAATAAATTGTAAAAGATTACAAAAAGGCTTCTTCTTTTATGTGCCATGTCCCTTCAGGACGTTCACAATCATGGCTCTTCACTTCTTCCATCCCTTGTAGTTCTCAATATGTTTTGTCCTTTTGCTACTTCTCCCAAACCCTGTTCTGTCATCCACTTGCTTAAGCCCACTAGGTATGTCATGCATTGCTTTCCCCTGTCTCTCTCTCTCTCTCTACCCACCTTGTGAGTATCAAATTTTCAATGCCCTCCTTTCTCATTACATGGCCCAGAAATCTCGGCTGCCTCTTCCTGATGTTAAGTATAAGCTTCCTCCTTGGGCTTATCCTTTTACTGATGACCATGCTTTCTGTCTTCCAATAGTTCATGCTTAGTTCCTCCTTTGCTACCTTCTGTAGGAGGTTTTGTAATTTCCTTTCCGTGTCTACTATCAGCATTGTGTCATCTGCATATCTTATGTTGTTAAGATTGTGACTGCCACTGATGAATCCTGGTAGGATTTCCTGTTCTCTCAGAATTGCCTCACTGTATAGATTGAATATGTCTGGTGAGAAGACACATTGTTGCCTTAAACACCTTTCTATTTTTGTATATCTGCTGAACTCATTTTCTATCTGCATGCAGGCTGTTTACTGCCAGTATAGGTTCTTGATTATTCTAATATCTTTCCCATATATATCAAGGTTACTGAGCAGTTCCCAAAACTCTTTGTGGCATACTTTGTTGAATGTCTTTGTGTAATCTATAAAACACCTTCTGCAATTATATTGCTCTTTCTGATAACATTCTGAACATAAATATCACATTCCTTGCTAACCTTGAATCAATGGTCATTTAGTAAAAAGACTTGCAGACTGTAAATACATCTTGATTTCAGGGATGAAATGTGCTGGGTTGGATGGGTTAGGCAGATAGGAGGAGGGGGCAAACAAAGATGAAGTTACTTTTAATTCAATGAGATGCTATGGTGACCAACCCTCTTTTAAACTCTTGAAATTGTGATTCAAATAAAATAAAAGACAAAAAAATTTTTTTCTTCATTTTCTTGGATTTTCTCAAGCAATTACTTTAGTGTCAATTAAAATACGTGACCACGGTTTCAACCTGTCGGTCTCGTCAGGCAATACTTTTAAAATGACCACTTTAACACTTTATTTCAAAAAACCACAAAGAATGCTACATAATTATCTTTCAAAATTTTAATTGACCTCCTAATTTTTAAACTTAAAAGCTCTACATGTTATTTTTATTTATTTTTTTTCTCACATGTATTGAGCACTTTTTAATACTACTGTTCCCTGGTCTGATTCAACTCTGACCATTAACCTTTATATATATATATAATATATAAATATATATATATATATATATATGGAGCCCTCCAAAAAGGAGTGCGCTCCTTTTTACTGGAGCAAAGAAGAAGAGGGCTCATTTTATATTCAACCGGAGTGAAGCGTCAGCAGCTCTATTTGGGACTAAATTTCTGCAGGCAAACTATGGGTGGGGGGGTTGCGCTCCACGCTTCTCACTCCAAAATTATTTTAATTTTTTTAAAACATTAGTTTGTATTCAACAATAAAAAAGAAATGAAAATCCTAAATAAACTCTTATTTTTTATTGTTATCTCCGTGGTAAATGTATGTGTGTGTGTGTGAGAGAGAGAGAGAGAAAAGGAAAAGTGTGTGTGTGTGTATATGTTAGTTTCCATTTTCATGTGTAACTATTTCAACTTCTACCCGGTGGCAGGCGGGGGGGGGGGTTAAACAGACCAGTTACTTTGACACTTAGGTGTTACTTTTCTGATGTCCGGGACATTTCTTTTAAGTTGCAAGAGACAGTCTGAAAAAAATGTCTTCAAAAGAGTGAGTCACTCCTAAAAAGTCATTGATGTCATTTTTTCGGTGAGAGAGAGAGTATAAAACCTTTCTGTAGATATTGATGTGGAGGAAGAAAGGTTTGAACTTTTTTGTTTTTATAACAAATTTTCATTGCTGAATGAATAAATAAACCAATGTTTTCTTTTTAATTTACTGACAATTTACTTCTGTACACAATTTTTCCATTATTATTATTATTATTATTATTATTTTTTTTTTTTTTTTTTTTTTAAGTTATTAAAAAAATAAATGAAATCTTCACAGGTAATAACTTCCGTTGGATTATAGAATCGTCAATGTTTGTCTACTCATCCCCGTTAAAAATAGACTCTTCTATAAGAATTAGCTTTGACCAATCAACACCACACATTGTAAAACTCGGCTAGTTATTGGTCGAGACGACCCTAGAATGTGTATCCATGGTCAAAAATCTGAAGGACGCTACGCCGAAGGGCGGAGTCTCCTTCGGGGAGGTAAAACAGGCCCTGAACCCGTTTATATGGGTTCAATGGGCTATTTTTTGGCCGAGCCTAATGGCTCGGAAAGCCCACGTTAAAAAGGCCTTGTGCCACATGACACCCTGGGGGTGGGAGTGACTGAATATCGTCAGATCTACATTCCTAGAGAGATACCAGACTGACCCACGCAAGTCAAAACTCTGACCAACCAGTACTTTTCCATGCGAAATATCTGACTCAACAATCCACAAACACACTCTATCTCTCTCAAGAACATCACTTACAATACTTTGAAAAGTGACATTTTCTTCTCACTACTTAATAAGTATTAGTAAACAAACAATCAAATTCTCACACAACTAAAGGTACGCAACTCCTGCCAATTATACAAACATGCTTACGCACACACACTAATAACTGAACTAGCACAAAGGACAATTTAGTACGTAACTGGACACTTAGTTTAATTCTGTGAACAAATCTGAATAGCAATTGAAAACACCTTCAAACATTCACAATAATATTCTACACAGCCAAATACACCTATTTTCATTTGTCCATTTAAGTTCAAATCAATTTTATTCTCAAAATTGTATATTTGTACACAAATGCATTTTGTTCTATTGAAATCTGATAATCGGTGTTCTTTACTCACTTGCCTGTTGATTGATTCGTTTTTTTATGAATGTCTATATTGTTGCGGATAAATATTTTGAACATGCCCGTAAACTAACCATCTAAAAATAAAAACCTTCTGATACCAAATACAAACCCATAGCAATCCCAACAGGATATTATCGCCTATTTCCCTTGATATTCGTCCAAATGTTGAATAAAATTGATTCTTGCTCTGAAATGATACATTTTGTCCTGAAATAAAATTCTAATTTACTTTTTAACGTAATTGTTTTGTTTAAAAATTTCTTAAAATTAAGAAAATGGCTACTTCTAAGAATTTTTTTTTTTTAAATACACCAAAATAATTTATTGGCAGGAAATAGTAAATTTAATCATTTAGCTTTCAATTAAATGCTAAAATGAAATCTTCAAGGATGATTTTTCATTTTGAAATTGGGGGAGGAAGTTTTTGAAAAAACTGGCACAGCTTAAAAGACGGAAATTTTGAAAAACAACTAAAGTTAAACTCCAGTTTATGATAAAATAAAATTTGTAAAACTAAATTTGCTGTTTGTTGAGGTAATTCTTTTGGAGTTAGGAATGACATTGGGGGAACTTTGGTATGTTTTTATGGGTAAAGGGTATGCTGACGTATGTTGGTTCTTATTAAATTTGAGTACCAAAATATCTTATACCCAGCTTATTAATTGAAAAAAATATCCAACGTTTATGAAAGAAGGTACATTTTAACTATAGAGCGCCAAAAAAGAGCAGCTCCTTTTTTTTTTTTTTAATGGAGTTGGAGCTGGAGCAGCTCCTTTTTGAAATGGAGAGCATGAGGGGAGCCAGGACCAATTTTGGGTATGGGAGTGGGAGCAGCTCCAAAAATAGTATGTTGCAGGTAGTAGCTGAGTGAAAATATATCAGAAGGTAATTTATGTAAGGCAAAGATTATGTGTGCTTGAAGAGTAAGCGTTCTCAAAGCAAATTTGTTACTTTCACAACACAAAGAAAGAAAATCACTTGTAACGCGTCAGGAAAATAACTCACGAACGCCGTAGCCAAAAATGCCCGAATTTTCCTGACGCGTTACAAGTGATTTTCTTTCTTTGTGTTGTGAAAGTAACAAATTTGCTTTGAGAACGCTTACACTTCAAGCTATTTCGGCAGATTGCACACAAAACACAAACTTTTTCTACACTCCCCCTGTCACATAAGTAACACTCATGGGCGGGCCTCTTTATTCTTAAGCTTCTCGGAGCGGGGCGACTATTCAGATGGTGAAGACTGTTCGTGAGGTTTCTTCTGATCCAGAAGAACCTCATGCAAGAATCTTCATCATCTGAAGAGATGATGAAGATTCTTCTTCTGAGGTTCTTCTGATCAGAAGAAACCTCATGAACAGACACATTACCATCCAACAGGGTTAGCACCCCTTCAGAAGCTTAAGAATAAAGAGGCCTCCCATGAGTGTTACTTATGTGACAGGGGGGAGTGTAGAAAAAAGTTTGTGTTTTGTGTGCGATCTGCCGAAATAGCTTGAAGTGTAAGCGTTCTCAAAGCAAATTTGTTACTTTCACCTGTGAAGCGGGTACTAAGGTTTCGTTGATGTAGATGTCATCAATGTAGGCTGACGTCACTTGACGAATTGTCTCATCCTGGGATAGCACAGCTCCAAAGCAGCTGGGAGTGGTGGCGTACTCCTGTAATCCAGCTGCTTTGGAGGCTTGTTCGAGTGGACGGTTTGAAAGTGGGGTTCCTGGTCTGCGTTCAATTATGGTGATCAGGTGTCCGCACTAAGCCCGGCATCAATATGGTTAGTTGGAGAGAGCTCAAACTGTCCAGGTTGACTAAGGAGGGGTGACTCGGTCCAGGGTGAAAGTAACAGATTTGCTTTGAGAACGCTTACACTTCAAGCTATTTCGGCAGATTGCACACAAAACACAACCTTTTTTCCAGGGTACTTGTTTATCTCGTTCACTACAGTGCTTAATTTGTATTGCAAGAAATTATTAAAAACACAGTGTTTAGAGATCCAACAATAAAGAGATCTTATATATACAATAGATATACATGCAAGGATAACAGAATGTTTGTTGATTGTGGCAATTGAGAAAAGGTTATGAAGAATGTTCATGCAGAAATTTGGTCAATAAAAGTTAATGGCTTTGATTTGTTAGTGAAATTAAAATAATTTGGTTTCTGCAAGGAAAAATCTCAAATGAGTTCATTCAAATATTACTGCGTATGCATGTGTTACTTGTTAGTTAGAATTTAAGTGATTTTGAATTGATGCTGCGTCAGTGAAATGACACCTGCGGAGTTTGGTGACTGACTTGAATTGAGTCATGTGGCTGTTTATATAGACTTTGATGTCTAAAAATCAGCTTCAGGGAGTATCGACGGGAAAAAGGATCTGTTTCAACTTTGCTACAGTTTAATGTTTCTTAACCAATAAAAGATTGAATTTACTGAAACGAAGTGGTGATTGGTTAAGGCTTTTTCTTAAGGAAGAATACATCTTTCTGAAAGGGGTGGAAGGCTAATGTGAAAGATTCCACAAGTGGAGTGCATAATGCCCTATATATATATATATATATATATATATATATAGGGCATTATATATATATATATATACACACACACATGCACATGTGGACAATTTAAATTTACACATTAACCGGTCTGAAACAGAATATAAAATACATCCAGACAATGTCATGAAAAAAGGAATTCTTATTACTTAGAATTGGGATTTCATGTTAATCTTGCTAACCCTGAATCAATGGTCATTTAGTGAAAAGTGTGGCAGGCTCTAAATATGTCTCAATTTCAGGGAAAAAATGCACTGGGTACTCAATAAGATTTGTTATAACAATTAATAAAAACAAAAAATAGATAAAAGTGTATATAACACAATAATACTGCTGGGCACAAATTATAAGACAAAATGTTTTAAATTTGCATTGTTTATTGAAAATCATACTAAAACTACTGCACTATTTAACATATTACATGATCATAATATGACTAAATTGTTCAGTATAATTTTTCTTAGAAGCAAATGAAGCTCTTATTTGATAGCAAAATGATTTATTAATAATGTGCTTGTGCCATGCATCTTGTCCATATACAATTTCTAAAGTTTCAGTAAATTATAAATTTTATGAAGCTGTGCTATAAGACATTCACTGATCACCAGAATTAAATTCAATCACTATGATTTTGTGCCTAATCTTAATCTTTAATCTCATTTCCTCAAAAAATGGTAATAATTGAGCAAAAACTATTTTGTGTCATTATTTATCAGGTCAAACCACAACTTTCTAATTGATTGTAAAACCACAATTCCAAAATCGATTATAGTGATTCTATAAGTGTAGCTTAGACACAGCACAATATGCCATGTCTAATCTACACTTATAAAATCACTATAAAAGATTAGACTCTCTTTTATTCATTTTATGTCACTATCCACCAAGGGAAAAACCAGCTCAATGTATGTCTTATTTTTCTCTTTGTTTTATTTGGTTTTTTACTTTCTTTAGTTAATTTCTAAATATTTCCATACTGCCATTCGATTTGATGGTTCTATAGCTTCAACCACTGCTGGGAAGCCATGTTTTTACAAATAACGATTTTGTTCTTGAATTCCAGAAACTGCATCATGGTGGGCAACTAACAATTCCCTCAACAATCAAATGATTGGTTAAATTTCTGTTGTCCTTCATATCTTAACATTTTTGTTTTTATAATGTTTTATCAAATGTTTCCACCATCCAAGAAATTAGATTGTCTGTTTTGACCCCCCACTCCAAGAAAAAAACAAAAAATAAAAAGAATGAAGAAAAAAAAAATAACAGATGTACTTTGGTATATGTAAATTAATTATATATTGTGAACTTTCACATCAATTTCAATGTACGAGGGCCTAACAGTTCATTTGTTTTAGATCTGTATCACCAGACTGCCCACAAACATGATTTGTTTCTTAGGGTGAAGATTTATATTTTAGAGTTAATGATAGTAGAGAAATGGTGCACACTGTGCTACAAAATCTTCAAACAGCCCTCCTCAAGTTTGAGTTCAGTGTTTCTGTCTCCTAAACAAGTTGAGAGAGAGAGAGAGAGAGGGGTTGCAGTGTGCCCCTACTGTTTAACCCATAGTTGTGGGAGAAGAGATGGATGCATACTTTTCCCAGGGGTATTTGTGAATAATTGAATGTAACAAATAGCCAGATTTCAAATTTAGCTTGCTGATTTCTTTCTCTCTGAACTGCTACTCACCCATCCACATATCCATTGTAGCAGGAAACAATTTCTTCTGTAACACAGACACTGGAACAACACTCGCAAGTGACTCTGGTTTAGCACACATCACAATGAACCAACTGGACCTGTGCTGAGCGCAAAAGCTTACTCCAATCCCAACAACCACTTGCCTCTTTTATTCATTTTGCCAAGCCAGAAAATTATCATCTTGCACACACTGCCATCCTTGGTTTGGCTCAGTGACACCTGTGCTCTGTCATTCCAACACTAATGCTTGTATGGTCTGCCTTGCTCAAAATTTGCTTGTCTTATGCACAAGTTTAGGCTATGCCATTCTGGCCCTCTTGGACCTCCAAGGTAATTGTCTATCACACACACACACATACATATATGATGGACTCTTCAGTCGATTTTGACATATGAGATTCTGACAACTTCATTCAGTTTCATGTTTTCTGTTATATTTGACATTTCAGTCTTGCATACAAGTCCACATATTGTGCAATAGTGAGGATCTTGAAATATTTGCTGACACTTTTCATTGTTGTCTTTTCTATTTTAGCCAGTCAATAGAACTGATTTCAAGATTTCTTATATCATTCTGGCAGAAATATCTCGAGTTATTTCTATCCAGGGCAACTCGCTCAAAGTTAGTATGACACATGTTGACAGCTGGGAGGGTTACTCTTTAGCTTGTCTTTATACCGGACCCACAGCAGTCCAACAGTCCTTTGTACACTGTCAAGCTAGCTATACATGATGACCTTAGGTATACATACATATATATATATATATATATATATATATATATATATATATATATATATATATATAGATTTAAAAAAACAGCATATATTTTTATATATAGTGTTCAATATTAAAAATATTAAAATAATATTAACATGTTAATATTATTTTAATATATAATATATATTTGAGCATTCATACATTATATGGTGTGAATACATATGCATATCTTTGTGAGTAAGTATGTATGGGTATATATGGTGTGTATATCTCTGTATATTTTATTTGTAATTATTAATGTCTTTCGTCCTCGGTATGATGTTAAACGGCATCCAATATCAAGGTCTCTGATCAGGAGGTTTTGAGGAGCGTAGAACCACCTCTTAATTGCTGGTGTTCTCAGCTCCACCCTGACCTGGGGTGGTAGCACCTGTTAAGGTCCCAGCTATGGGCAAATAGTGAACTCCCAGTCTAGCCTACGGCCATGGATATGACAATAAACTACATTCGAGTCCATGGATATGACGATAAACTGCATCCGCGTCCATGGGTATGATGGTAAACTGCATCCACATCCATGGTATGACAGTAAACTGCACCCGTGTCCATGGGTATGATGGTAAACTGCATCAGCGTCCATGAGTATGACAGTAAGCTGCATCCACGTCCATGTGTATGACGGTAAACTGCATCCATATCCTGGGTACGCTGATAAACTACAACCACATATTGAGTATAGTGATAAACTACGTCCAGCTGAAAGGCCATTTTTGAAAAAATAAGGTTGTTGGCTATACGTTTTTGGGAAAATAGTATTACCAGCTATAAGTTTTTTAACAAAACCTTATTCAGTGGAACTGTAACTGGGGTCAAAGCACTGCAAAAGTGTAAAAATGGGTGTTAATACCAGAAACTCTTTGGAAAAAATTATTACCATCAATACATTTTTGAAAACCAAATGTTGCCAGCAATGCATTTTTGAAAGGAAAAACCTAAACAAACCTTAAAACACAAAGTAATCCAATGAACCAAACAGGAAAACAATGATCACAAATACACATAAGATACTTCAATGGAACTGCAGAGGAATAAATAAAAAAATTATTACCAGAAATAAATTTTTGAAAGAAAAAATATTACCAGCAATACGTTTTTGAAAAGATATGTCAGCTATACGTTTTTGAAAAATACTATAACCAGCTATACGTTTTGGGGAAAATACTATTTCCAGCTATATATTTCTGAGGGAAGAGATATAGAGAGAAATGGATTTCTAACAAAACAAAAATATCATTGGAAAAAAAACAAAAGTCGTCGGCATTAAATGACCCATTGAGGTTGATATGCCATAAAACAAAACAAATATTGATGTCTTTGAATTTCATAGATATTACTACTTTTCTGAACGTAAATCAACATTTTACTTTGATTTTGGAAGGAAGGTTTTTTGCTTTTTCTTTGAGCATAATAGGCTTCATTAACTTGCGTTGTGGAATGAAACATCAGGCTTCCTCTCGGCTATCAGTCCACTATTCTGTGTTGATAATGGTAAATCAAACATAGGAAAAGCTTCATCAGCATGACTCACCTGTAATGGCTGTCATAACAAACACTTTTTTAAAAACTAAATTCCACAATGTTTTACAATCAGCTGTTTTATTTTTAATGTTGTATTTTGTGACAAATAAGATACACCAACAGGTAGAATACACCTTAAATTTGGCTTGAAATATGTCTGCAAAATAAAATTATTCAGAAATTTCCTGTCACCTTCTCCAGTTCCTGGAGAAAATTCCTAAATTACAAGCTTGACCGCGACACATGATCTTTATCGTGAAAGGCTCAGGGGGATTTTGAGGGAGTCAGAATTTGAAAAAAATTTAAGTGCTTCTTATATAATGTTGATGTTTTGATAAATCAGATTGAACTTTCAAGATGACATTTCTTGCTCCAAGATGACCAAAAGGTATGTGTAATTTCTTTTATACTAAGCTTTATTCAATGCACGACTCAAAAGTCATTCGATATAGAAGGTTACTGTTAACATGATTATGACAAATAAGGTGTATGATATGAATGAAAGAGGAGGGGGTACGAATTAAAGCTTATGAGGATAAGGAGGATAGATAGCAATTGACCCTTGAAGTTTGTAGCATAGAGGATTAGTGTTAAAATGCTAATGATGTATGAGGTGTGTGATATGAGTGAATGAGAAGATAGGAAGTAAAAATTATGAAGATAAGGAGAATAGATAACAATGGAACCTTGATTTAGGATTGTAATATTCAGGGAAGCATCCACATGGGAGGCTGTTCCACAAATTACATTCTTGGGAAAAAGCTTTTCTGAATGGAACTTTCTCTTTACATTTGGATTGATTTGATTGATTTATCTGTTTTCTATAGTTTATCAACATTTTACAGGTTATTTAAAGCCAGAAAATAGTTTTTAGATTGTAAGAATTTTTTCTTTTAGATAATAATGATTTAGGGATAAAACTCTTAGTAATTTACCCATAGCTGGGGGAAGAAGAGGTGGATTCATGCTTTTCCCAGGGACATTTGTGTTTATGTGAATATAATGAACCTGATTAGAATTGAAACTCAGCTCTCTGATTAACAATTCTGATCCATTATCTATTACACCACCAGCACATCCAAGCTTGCAGCAGCTGGTATTCCCAACTGGTCCCCCATCTAGGTACTGACCAGGCTCAATGTTGCTTAACTCCAGTGACTATATGGGAACTGATGTTTCAACATGATATGACTGTAAGCCACTTTAAATTTGGAACATAGAGAAAATTAAGGTAATCTGACTCCATGAAAGTAGCATGGAGTCTCCGAGCTGTAAACATCCAAACTGATGGAACTAAAAAATCTGGCTCATTTGAACATTTACCATTGTTGTAACCTAGGAAAAGGTTACTGAATAAGAATAACCAAAACGAAGGTTGGAAATGGAACGATAATATTTATAACAGGAACAACATACAAGATTCACTAGTGGTGTGTAGTAAGTAATCAACTGCTAGTGGTAAGCTATAAGTGAATCAAGGTGAATTGCAAGTGAATCCAAATGACTACCACATACAGTATATTCTACTGTATTTATAAGGGTTGGGATATATCCATTATAGTCCATGGGTAAGGTATAACAACCATCAAAATAGTGATAGAGGTTTGATTGCAACATTGCATCTATTTGAAAGAGGTTGCACAGTGGAGAATCAGTCTTCCCCGCAAAATCTATATAAATCAAATTGAACACTATCAAGGCTAGAAAGTTAGGATTGTGTAGCTCCAGCCTAGATAGAGCAGCAATGCTCCATTTTTGATTTACCTTATATACTTGTGTTTAAGCCTACTTAATGTATAGTGCAACCTCTGAAGTGTTTTGTAAAAAATCAACCCCTAGCTTCTAAGCAATACTAGTAGGCCTACCGTAATCAAATATTTCAGTACTGGGCATTATCCTGGACATATTTTATAGCAAATAAATGGTCTTCATTCTTTTTTATACAAATCTAACCCAAAATGGTGAGAAAAATCACTTACTGTAAAATATCTGATATCATACTTTTGTTTTCATTCATTATGATAACTCCTTTACCCTGGGCCTGTCTCCTACATACCATAAGTTTCTTCCCTTTTGTCGCTATATGAAGAGCAAAACCTCATCCATTATTTATGCCGCTTAAAATCAACAAACACCTTATATAAATGACTAGCTTAAAAGCCACACTCCATATAGACTTTTAATCTAGTTTCTGTGGAGGGCTAATTGTGCCTCAGGCCCAAAACTGAAGGGACCTCTGGACCAGCTTAGAAAAAAGAAAATGATAATTTTGAAGAAATAATTTGAATCCCTCAATTAACCCTATGGAACTTCAAAACTTCACTTTAACTCTGATTTGGGCTATGAGTCCAATTCGAGCCAAAAGACCAATTTGGGATAAAAATTGAGTTCTTCAAATCACAAACTTCATGGAACTTCAACTGAGTTGAGTTCTTTAAATCACAAACTCTGCAGAATTCAAAACTACATGTCATAAAACCTCTTACTTTAACTCCACTTCTTTGGCATTTTGAAGAAATAAAATTGATTTCCTCAATTCACAAAGTTTGGGAGATATTTTAAACTGAATTTAAAACAAATTTTTTTAAATTCACAAAGTTTTTGTGTTACTATATCTATATAAATTAAAAACTTTTCAAGTCACTAATTTTTTTCAATTATTTTAAAATTTGAATTTTTAACTGTTCCCTCCTCATCTGGACACAAATTCCAATGCTGGATGTTCAAGAACCAGATGAAGGGCAGATTTTCAACCCTGAGATCATTCTGATTCCAAAAAGGTATAATATGTCTATTTAGAGCAAGTGTGGCCTAAGTTAGAGGGTTTTCAGACACACAGAAGGATAAATAGAATTTGCCGTTTACTTATTTAGAAGAATTAATAGATTTTTTCCTATCTCAAATTTACATTCAGTTTTGTTTTGCAAGTCTTTACATTGCTGCTATATTGCCTTACAATGGCAACCTTTTTGTCGGGATTATGCATACATAATGCAGAGTGTCTCATGAAGTGAGGTACATACTTTGGATAAATATAAATAAATAGAGGAAGACAGAATAAGAAACACAACTGAAACATATACGGCATAGATACATATCGGGCAAAAGGTTATCAGTTGGAAAAGCAATGTCTCAGCATGTGTGCAAATTGGAAAAAGTAAAAAAAAAATTGTTAATTCTTCATTTTTTTTAAGGTATTTGTAGATTTTAAGCATCACAAATAGTTAATGATGCTCTGCGGTTCATGTAACAACAGAAAGAAAGAATCTAGGTTATGGGATGCAGCCTAAAGGATCTTACCTATATCATTATGTTTAACCAAAGGTACCATGAGAATATAGGTTACGGTCACCAAAAATGTATGAATTTTAACCCCTCCAGAAAAAAATTACCTTTGTATAGTGTAACCAGTCACTGAAAATGCATGATATTTAACCTTTTCAAAAAAAATTATCAGTGTATAATGCAACCCCTCGTCCCTGTTTTTTTTGTGTAAGAAATTGATCATAGAAATTTGCTCTATACTTGACTATATACAGTCATCTAAATGTTGTAACATTAAAGCAGGGTAGGAGGAGTCAAGTAGTTCCTGGGGTGACTGAATGAGATGGAAGTGTTCAAAACACTAAGGTATTTCAAAATACAGACATGCCTTGTCATCTTTTTGCTATCTCTACTGAACTAGTAGCCGAAACACTAGCAAGATGGAGTGTATTCTGACCTTTAATGATATGGCTATTATAATCGAGATTTACCCACTCTTGTGTCAGTACAGACTGAGCCATAGATCTTCTTGTGTATGAGTTTTATACTCCAATTGCTCTTATTTCTGTTGCTATGAAATACATATACTGATATATTTATTGTCTATCGAAGCAATTAACTAACTCCTGTCTCTCAATTTGCCCGGGAACAGCAGCTGAAGTCATTAATCATACAACTCTCTGAAGACACATTTATTGTAATGAACTTAATGTGTAGACATAGAGGATGCTGACATCAGCATTGACAAAGCATGGCTGTGTTATCTGGAAAATATGAAGATAGCCAAAATGGTTATAAATACAACCAAAATTTGAAGATAGCCAAAATGGTTATAAATACAACAAAAACAATATTCTATTTTTTTTTTATAAAAGGAAAAAGAAATAAAAAGAGTATAATAATGTATGCAAAAAAACTAAGCTAAAGTTAAATAATACTTTTGGAACTGGAATCTAATTATAAGAAAACTGACATTATTTTTATCTTGTTCAATTCTAATACTTATTCATATTTACTTATAGAAGGGGTATGTGTTGTGTAGTTGTGCATATAATAATAACAGGGATAGTATTTGGCCCCAAAATGGTTGACCAAGGCAATTCTGGATGATAACATTGTTGAAACATATAAATATAGTGCCTAGTATCAAATGATTGATAATAATAAATAAATAAAAAAATTAATTAATTGATCATTTATGTTTCATGTCCTGGATAAGACATTAAACTACATCCACATCCTGGGTAAAATGATAAACTACATCCAGGAGCAAGGCCTCTGATCAAGAGGTTTTGAGGTGTGTGGAACCACCTCTTAATTTCTGGTGTTCCCAGGTCCACCCTGACCCAGAGTGGTAGCCCTTATTAGGGTCCCAGCTATGGGCAAATAGTTAACTATCACCAGCAATACTTTTTTGAAAAAAATTATTACCAGCAATACAATTTTGAAGGAAAAATATTACCAGAAACAGATTTTTGACAAAACAAAATATTACCAGCAATAAAAAATGTTGTCAGCATTAAATAACCCATTGACATTGATATGCCGTAAAACAAAATAAACCAAACTAAACGACTCTTCAGGAGACTTGATTTGAAACACTGAGACAAGATATGTGAATATTTAACTTTATTTTTATATATATATATATATATATATATATATATATATATATATAATGATAAAAATATAGTTTTATGGCATGCTATATTTCTGTTTTAAAGTGCTCAATATCAGGAATAGAGCATTATTTACATTATTCAGACTATTGTCCTCATCTTTGTCGCCATATTTATTGCAACATTTCAGCCATTGTATGCTCTGGCCTTCTTCAGGTGGTTGGAATGTTGAACTGAACCCTCAAAGACACATGGCACAGTTGATAAAGGCGTTAGTTAGATCCAATGACAGGACCCAAAGAGTGTAAGTTCAATACCCGGTTAAGACAGTGGAGTACTTTCAGAGGGAAATTAACAGAAGACGACTGATAACTGACATTCATTAAACATGACACGTGAAACTAGAACAGTCTACCCCAGTGAGCGAAATAAAGGGTTCAGTTCAACATTCCAACCACCTGAAGTAGGCCGGAGCATACAACAGCTGAAACGTTGTAATAAATATGGCGACAAAGATGAGGACAATAGTCCGAATAATGTAAATAATACCTCATCTCAGAAATATAGACAGATACAGGGATAGAGCATATGTAAATATAAATCAAAACCTACCAAATTCCATCCACAATATACTCGTAGAAAATAGAAGCATAATAACCTCATCCACATGTAAAAAAAGATTAATAATAATGGAAGCACTAATAATAAAAAATAAAAAGCCAACACTCAATGACATTAACTATGAACATGGTTACAATGTGCTGACCATCTTTGGAAAATAAAACATTCCTATTACTTCAGACACATACATAAAAAACCCATATATTCAGTTAAAAATAAGGAATAAAAGTCACCCTTGATAATGCTTAAAAGAATAGCTGAAAGTGCTTTAACATGCACAACTTTTGGACAGTTTCTACACATTTTGTGTCCAGAAAAGGAAACACTTGTATGAACACAAGAAAAATTAAATAAGAAGTTTAATTGCAGTACCTTGTCTCAAAGTTATATATATATATATATATATATATATATATATATATATATATATATATATATATTATATTGGTTGTAACAGCATAATTTTAGATATATATTTTTGTGGATCATAAAATGTATTATTGGTAATTTTATTATAAAAATGTATTTTTATATTTCTTTTAGTATTGCATTGATCGTTACTTTTTTATAAAAAATGTATTGTTGGTCATTTTATTATAAAAATGTACTGTTGATTTTTGTTTGGGGGTTCACTATTTGCCCATAGCTGAGACCCTAACAGGTGCTACCACCCTGAGTCTGGAAGAACCTACGAATAACAGCAGTTAAGAAGTGGTTCCGTGCTCTTCAAAACATTCAATTTCCTGATCAGAGGGCTTGCTGCTGGATGTAGTTTATCACCAAAGAAAGACGGTTGAAGTCAAGTACCGATGTAGCATATAGGTTGTTAACAGTCCATAATCTGACATGAATTAGACATTTGGTAGACTATAATACAGAAAAGATGGAACAGAGTGTAGAAGGGATAGTAAAATAACAAACATTGTTAAGAGATAAAAAGTATAGTTGTGGAGAGCCATGATTTCCTACATCCTGATACAACACATAAAAGAAGAAGAAGAAGAAGAAGATTTCAATATCCTTTAATGATCATGTGCCTGAGTAAGTAGTTAAGGTGAAAGCAGATTTTTCATGCATTTTCTCAACTCTTCTGTTCCTTGTCTATCATATTTTATTGAAGGAAAAAATGGTTAAAAGAACCAAAATTCCTTTCAGAAACACGGTATATCAATAATAAAAATCATTCAGAATTATCACATCTGCAAAATATGGGCACACTTGCAGATTTTACTGAAAATCCATTTGTTGTCTTAAACCATGATGTGCATACAAATATATCCATTTTTTTCCACTGCAGGCCTACATTTTGGTCATTGTCAAATGAGCAGCCATGTTTCTTTCGAGATGTTCATCTTGAACGTCAGAGGAAGTATATTTGCTGATTTGTGAAGTAGAAGATAATATTTTGTCAGCTGATAGTATCATTCATTACAACTGTTGGCCTGTAATGTACAGAGTCACTTTTATCAATTGCACAAAGGCTTCTGGGAAACTTACAAAAGCTTGTTAATATTCTGAATGCATACACGTCTCTATTGATTTGGCTTGGCTTACTGTCGAATCATAAATATCCATACAGCTTTTCTCTGAGAGGAAAAAAAAGAGAAAAGAAAAGGAAGTCAGTCAGAGAAAAGAACTAAAGAGGGAATGCAAATATAAGGAAAAGAACAGATAAAAGAAAAGAAAGAGGAAGATTAGAAAAAGACAAAGGAAGAATAAGAATATGAGTGAGATTAAATGAGAAAATGGGAACATGTTGAATAAGTGAAACGTGAAAGAGAAATTACAAAAAAATAAAAAAAACGATTGATTTGTTTTTCATGGCTTATCAACCCTTTGTGGGTTATTTAAAGCTGAAACATATTTTGTAGTGTAAGAATAATGCTTATTTTTGTAAGTGAATATTACTTTAACAATTTTCTTTTCAAGATGAACATTGATTTTTTTTTTTTATTTTGGATAAAGTCCTGTTATTTAACTTATAGCTGGAGGGGAGGAGATGGATTCATACCTTTCCAAAGGTATTTGCACATAAGTGAATTCAACAAACTTGAGTGGAATTTTAACTTAGCTCTCTGAATTCTCATTCTGAGTTGCTATCCATCACACCACCCACACATCCTGAGAAGGAAAAAAAATAGAAAGTGTAAAGAGAAAAGAAAAGACAATGAGAAAGAACACTGGATGGGGAAAGAAAACGAGTGAAAAGGAAGATAAGCAATAGTTATGTTAGGAGGGGAAATGATGGACAATATATATATATATATATATATATATATATATATAATATAATATTTCTTAATATCATCTTATTAGTCCTGTGAATGTTGACTGTGGGGTAACAGGTTTTTAGTTTAATTACTTGTGCAAGTTAGTTGTGGGAGAAGAATTTGTCCAATAACTTCCTCACTCATTGTCTGGGATGGACAGAGCATAGAAGAACTGGATTCATTTTCATTATGCTATCCCACTGCTGTAACATAGCTTCCCTTCTAAGCCTTTTCTATGTTTTGAGGGTAATTGTTCTGATAAGCTTTCCTCTATGGTACTTAGACTTTGTGAATTTAAATGCATGACTAGATTGATTGTCAGGTCTTATCATTTTACTATTGAAAAATGGCTAGATGTAACCTGAAGTTCTATGCTAACACTTTGATCTATTGTACTTGTCACTTGTGAAACTCTCTTCTGACTTCTTTTTTTTTTCTTTTTTTTTTTTTTTTACTGATGCTCACCTCCAAGAGACCCATTACACATTTTCCACTGACATGAAGTGGAAAGATTATATTGAATCCATTGCTCAGTCAGCTGCTAAGAATGTTGGTTCACTGTGCTGTGACAATTTTTCTCTCGGGAATCTATCTTGTATATCTATAAGATAGATTCTGGAGAGAAAAATTGTCACAGCACAGCACAATCTACCATTCAATCATGCTTTGAATATTGCTTCCACATATGGTCCAGTGGCCCTGCTGTTTAGATAAATAGCAGGGCCACTGGACCATATGTGGAAGCAATATTCAAAGCATGAGCCCCTTGATAAGACCCAAAGAAGAATCAGCCATATTATTGGTCCTGATCTGGCAGCTCAGCTTCAGTCGCTTCCCCACCACTGGAATATTGCCTTTCTGTGCCTTTTCTATAAATATTTTCATGGTAATTATTTGAATGAGCTCTTCGCTATGGTACCTAGACTTTATGAATTTAAGTGCAATATGAGTCTGGTGTCTAGATCTTATCAATTTATAGTTGAATTGTCTAGATGTAGCCATAAGTTCTATACTAACAGTTTCCTTTCTCACACTTCTCACTTGTGGAACTTCTTTCTGGCTCCATGCTTTCCAGCCAACTTTAATCTGCCAAAATTTAAATGCAATGTCACTTGCTATCTCCTGTCCTGCTGATTACTCTTTTCTCTTTTCATTAATGTTTCTGTTCCTAATTCCTCCACACCCTACAATCCCTTGTGTTTTAATGGCTTTACTGCCTTGCATGAGGTGATACCGATTAAAAAAAAAAAAAAAAAAAAAAAAAAAAAAATCAGTCTGACAAGACATATGAGTTATTTTTGTCTGAATTTCTGGGATGATGAGTTATCAATATTTAAACTATATTTTAACAATTGTCCACATCTTTGTTGTTAACACAATGTTTCAGACGTTGTGCCCTCCAGCCTTCAACAGGAGTATATCAAACTGAGTAACCTACAGTGAATTGGCAGCGGAATAAGAACAGTCTACCCCCATAGATTAAATAAATGGTTCAGGTCAGAATTACCTGTAGGTTACCTATACATCTGAGCAAGGCCAGAGAGCACAATGGCCGAAATGTTATGATAACAACAACAAAGATGTATATAATAGTCTGGATATAAAGTCATGTTTTGCAGTTCTGAATGTGAATTTTTTTAAATTATTTTTTTTTCTGTCCTTCTAAAATCTGGCTCAGAACTGATCAATAAAATTGAAAATGCAAACTTTACTATTCAGAAATAATTGCCAGGCTCTTCTATTGATTTGGGTTACCACCTACTTAAAATCCTTAATGGCCACCTGCAATATGAGGCAATCAAAAACAGATTTTCTTTTTATTCAGATACTCATGTACATGACCATATGGATAAGACTGGACAAATTGCCTACATTAAGAAATGAAAACACAAATCCTGTTTCCAATATATTTGGTTATTTCTTCTTGGATTCACTTGGCATGGTTCAGTAGTTGGTAGGAAACACACATGACTTATTCTCTGTTCCCTTCTGTCTCAACAATCAGACCAGATCTTCCCATCAGACAGCAAGACCTCTGACTCTCTCCTACAATCCATCTTTAAATAATGATGTGTGGTTGACAACTATCCCTAACAGACAGCTCGGAACTTTCTATAATTCTGATTGTAACTTACAGCCAAGTGGAACTTGATCCCAGAAGTTTTCATTTATTTATAGGTTACTGCTTTGAAGCTGCCATTTATTCAGTTTATTGTCTATACAGTCATAAAATTCAACCCAGATAAAATAATTCAGAGTCAACTTTGTGTGTGTTCTCATCATGGCTGGGTCCTATTGTGCCAGGGTGAGATTGCATTTAGAACATCCTGGAGTCTTTGAAGTATAGTCTCAATAAAGTTTCTTTTCTAATGTCAGAGAATTTGGATTTCTTGCCCTAATGCATCTTTGGATGTAATTTTACTCTTTGGTCATTTTAAATCTTTTCAGGTTTTATTTTAAATCTTTTCAGGTTTACACCTGTTTATTTGATTTAAGTCTGGACTTTGTCTTAGCTAGTCCATTGGTGTGCAACATACTTTGCTTTGCTTTTTTGCTAATTAAATTATTCACAGATTAAAAACATACAGAAAAAAGTCATAACAATTGCCAATTATTTATAAATATTTTATTTTAAACATGTTTTATTAAATAGAACAAACAAGGAATGCTTATTAAGCTTCTTTTTTTTTTGTTTCTCTCAGTGTTGAATAAATCATCTGATGTAAAAGAATTTGTTGAACTTACCAAAAAGTTTGTAGTAATCTCCCAATCACAAGAAATAAAAAAAAACAAAAAAAAAAAACAACTAATTTCCTTTGAGTTCCTAGTGAAAAGGAAATCTAGTCATCCTTTTCTTGTTGCATGTTGACAGCAGTGAATAATCTCAGCTCGGCTTTTTCTCTTATCCGGTGATCACCAAGCATTTTCATTTGGCAATGAAAGACTTCGACACAGAGAATTTTAACTTAACAATTTTTATTAACCATGTTGACATGTGCATCATCTAACTATCTAGTGGGTCCCCCCTTCACTTGGGGAGCCGTTTCAGACACAAAAGAAAACATGTCTACATCTTATCACTTGCAAATTCATTCTCAACACAAACACAAAATACAGAAACATTTAACAATGACAATACAAGAATTTTGATATATGACATAATAGAATATGCGTACACCTGTGTTCCCCCTCACTGGAATGTGATTGGCTGGTGTCCGTCATAGATATCGACAGATGTGTAGGTGAGTCAAAAGCCTTAGTCTGAGAGCTAAGTCTAAAACGATGCCCATTGGACTATGCCATTGATCTACACTTCTTACCTGCGACTATGACACGTACCAGTCGATTACTGCTACCGTATTCTACTTGGTTATAGGAGCCAAAACCACTTATCTACTTCATTCAAATATATCCCTTTCCAGGACATATCAATATATCTACTAAATTTATACAAACAAATATAAATCCTTTTATGTACAAGAATCCCTTGATGAGTGCGGCTAAGATGTACATCAGCAACTATAAAAAAATCAATTTTCAACGACTATGGTTAAACTGAAAGATGTTTTACTGCACTAATCAAGTATTATGTAATCAAATTGTGGTACATAAAAATCTTAGCACACTAATTGAAAACACATTAATCAAATGATGCCTTTATGTAGAAACATCTCATTTTGTTATTATGATGCATATATGTATATTTTACTTACAGGTCCATCATAACGAGTTCATTCTATTCAATAAAACATGTTTAAACAAAAGATTGTTACTTAAATATATTCTGTTTCAATATTTAATTCTATATAAAAGATATTTTCATTTTATAACATCTCTCTCACTTTAAGTGTAAGGTCCTTTTAAAGACAGAGGTGATCATGACTCTTAACAGCTCATTTTTAATATCTGTAAACTGTGCATAGTCGTGATTGTTCTTAAGAAAAATAGCGGAGTGGTTTCTCATTGCCTTCTTCATGGTTTTGAATTCATTGTCCTTCTTGTAGACTGGTTTCCAACCAAGGCTAGAGATTCTAATCTGCTATGTTACTTAAAACTACATCTGAAGTGAAAAGAGATAGATTCATGCTTTCCCCCCAAGTAATAGTATGAAGTTAATATAAACAACCACAACTGGAATGTGAACCTAACTTGCAGATTCCATATTTCACAATATTAACTGTTCATCCACTTGCATTTCCCCAGATAATATTAGGTTGGAAATAAAATTCATGGGATTTTTCAACAAGTGGTATTTGAATATGTGATTTCATTTTACACATAACTTTAATTTATAAGCTATATACATATTCTGAAAGGTGCCATTTCAACATATATCTCTTGAGGATTTTTGTATGTGGATTGTGATGTTTTTACAAAAAAATTGAAAAATGGAGGCAACTAAGGTTATTTGATGCTCTTTTATTTGGGGAATGGGAAGAACACTGTACAAGCATTGAACAAAAACCTAACAAAAAGTCACAAGATGAAATACTAACAAAATTCTTTACTAGACTTAAAAATGTGTCTATCACTTGTTAAAGGTATTCAAAATCCTAATGGCCCAACTAATAATGATAATAGTAATATCGACTTTTTCCTTACAAGGAAACATTTGGTATTCAATAACCAAGCAGCCAGTACTGTTTTCGATTGAATTTTATAAAATATTTCTCTTAAAACGATTTTTCAGGAAAACAGGTTTCTCAAATTCAGTAGCCATTATTTATTACTGTTATTTCTGTGTTTAACCAAATGTAGACATTACCAAATTATTCTCCACAAAACCTTTGAACTTTTAAGAAATTTGATTTACATGTATGAATATATGCATCTTTTATTTCTGAGTAAAATGCTAACTACCTCTGTGACCCCTACCCCAGCTGTAAGCCAGTACAAAGTCTATAGTTCATCAGTCCCAAGAGACAGCTGATAGATGAGAGGACATTCCATCAAACAGTCTACTTGTGTGTTAGATCACTTGCAAGCTAACCAATATTCTACAGGAATGAGAAAAGACATTATTGAGTTGGAAATAGACAATGAAAGGTGTTGTAAGATGAATTAATAATTGGTAGCAGAACATAGTTTGCTCTAAAGCCTTATGTAAAAAGTAAGTAAAAACAAAAACTGAATTTGTGGATTATTGAATGCAGTTTTTAAACCCATGTGCTCTGAATTGAATGTTTTTGTTTCTCTGACAAATCAAACATTTGCCATTTTTTGTTTTGAACATTTTGTCGTGGTTCTTTTGAATGAACTGTATTACTGTTATTTCTGTGTTTAACCAAATGTAGACATTACCAAATTATTTTCCACAACACCTTTGAACTTTTAAGAAATTTCATTTACATGTATCAGTTGTGTCACTTTCACTGTATTTTTGTACTACTTGAAAAATGTTTTTTCTATCATGGCTTTCAAGAAAGAAGATAATCTTGTTATGAATAATCAAGAGTGGTCTCCCCTTGTTTCGTTACTCTCCTCTTTGAGAGAGCTATTTCTGTTTACTGGGACTATAAAAGGACACTATACGTAGACCTTGTATTCTCAGTTAAATAAAGCTTTTTTAAAGCCTACACCTGCATATTTTTGCCATGACAAATCTCTTCCTGATTTTAAGTATAAGTGTCAATTTTGTTTTCATTTTCTCTAAAACTTTGCTGTTGCTCACATGTTCATTCCATGGTATTCTCAGCATCCTTCTGTAGAACCACATTTCTGTTGGTTCAAGTCTCTTCTTCTTTCATCTGTGAGGAGATTGTCCAGCATTTACTTCCATATAGGCAGACCGATATTATGTAACAGTTCAGTACTCTTTTCTTTGTTTCTAATGAAAATTTTCTTGTTTTTTAATATTTTGCTTAGCTTTTGGAAAGCATCTTTGGCTATCCCAATGTGCCTTCAGATTTCAGCATTGCACTTTCTGCCCTCTATTAAAACACTTCCCAGCTATTTAAATTCTTTGTGACATACTTTATCAAACATTATGTGATTTAATATTGATAAAATATCACATCATGAGGTACGAAGCTCGTCAACAGTAGAGAGAGAAACTATGGGAATTAGAATTTGTTTGCAGAGAATTTGGAAAGAAAAAAGAGAAGGCACATATGAATATATGCATCTTTTATTTCTGAGTAAAATGCTAACTACCTCTGTGACCCCTACCCTAGCTATAAGCCAGTACAAAGTCTATAGATCATCAGTCCCAAGAGACAGCTGATGGATGAGAGGACATTCCATCAATTAGATTGAAGTACATTTCGTAATGGAGGTAAGTGCTTTACTGGATTCAGTTGAGGCTAATCTGAAAGAAGATGAGAGATTCAGGAAAGGTCTTTTCAAGTGATCCTCACAGGTCTGTGATCTGCTATGTTTGGCCAACTAATGTCATAAATGGTAACTTCATTTACGTTGGATTGTGTTGATCTGATACAATCTGCGCTTTTCATTTATAGAATGACATATTTCTGTGGAAACAAGAGGACAAGCTCATTTATACGAATGTCAATAATTGTCAATCAATTTATCAATCTGGTTTTTGATCTCATCATACAAACTATACAATTCTCTCCAAGGTCTTTACAATTTCAGTATTATTGTAAACCAAGATAGGTTCAGAGCTTCAAATCTCACTCTCTAACAGACATTCTCTCTCTCTCTCTCTCTCTCTCTATATATATATATATATATATATATATAGAGAGAGAGAGAGAAAGAAAGAGACAGAGACAGGAATAGAGTTTTATCCCTTGTTTTCTGTCTAGGATTGGGTTTTCAGTTCCATCTAAAGTCTTCTCATTCTCTTTCATTCTCAATAGCCTCTTGCATCTTAGTGGCATTATTGCCTTGCTTGGAGTGAATTGATTTAAAAATAAAAAAAAATATTCAACACTCTTCCTCCATAAATATAGGGCATTGTAAACATGTTTAGAGAGACAGAGATTTTTGGAAGCTCTAGTTAAGTTTTGTTTAACATCCTAACCTCACAAGGTAATGATAATGGGTTTCAGTCAATAGTGGGTATTACATATGTATAGCAATAAGTCAGACTAAGCTTATCTATCTATCTCCAGTCAGTTCATATCTACCTATCTATCTCCGGTCAGTTCATATCTAAGTTTTTCATATATATCTTCATATATATCTATCACTGATAAAAAATTATATATATATATATATATATGATTACAAACACTCTCTCTTATATTGGGCATTCTTTCCCTATAAATATAGGACATTTTATGCATCTCTCTTCTCTCTCTCTCTCTATATATATATATATATATATATATATATATATAGAGAGAGAGAGAGATAATAAGAGAGAGATCTTGCTTATAAATAATGTAGTGTTGTTAAAGTATTTGATCTCACCAACTAATGATAATTGGATCAATCCATGATGGATATTTCAAAGCTGATAGCTATAAGTCAGGTTGACCTCATTTATCTATTCATCAGTCTTTTCATTTATATCTATGATAAGAATTATTTAAGTAATGGAAATAGAGAAAGATAGGACAATTTAGTAATACAAGTAAATGCATATGGAAATAAATGAAGGCCTGTCAATGTAATTTTCTGGTGTAATTTCTTTCTTTGATAACCAATGTCATTCAAATTTCGATTGAGTTTGTTTTGAGATGAGCTGTTTTTTATTAAAGTAACTTTATCAGATAAATAATCAATCCTTCTTCTTAGCGAGTTTTTTTTTTTTGACCATTCTTATCTTTTCTATCACAGACAATTTTAATTAACAATCTGATTTTGCCACCAGACTCTTTTGCTTTTGCTGTTGTTAAGCTTCTCTTCAAAGAGCCTCGGATGTCAGCTGCAAATTTTATTTGCCTGATGCAATATGAACCAACAGCCTTATGACCAACAATTCTATGATTTCTTCAAAAATCTTACTTTCATGATAAGTACAACTACATAATTGATATACATGGTTGCATCAATTAGTCTATAGGCTGGCATAATTATTAGCTGTATTTTGATCTGAAACTTGCATTGTAAAATGTTTGACCTGTGTGATTAATAGAGAAATGTTACATTAAATATGCTGACAAAGACAGAGAGAATATTGAAGATATATATATACCAAAGTATGGGATTGGTGTATACGGAATAAATTCCAATAACCAAAAATGCTATTCTTAAAAGAGTGCTCAATACAGAGTAGAGCAAATATAATTTATTTGAAAATTATAACAAAGATGTTATAAAATCACTACAAAAATAGCCATTTTGTTTCAACACTTCTGGTGTCTTATCAAGTGATGGTGTTGAATGTAGAATAAACAGTTTGCATCATCTCTTTAAAACTCTTTATTCTACATTCAACATCATCACTTGATAAGACACTAGAAGTGTTGAAACAAAATGGCTATTTTTGTAGTGATTTTATAACATCTTTGTTATAATTTTTGAATAAATTATATATATATATATATAGACACACACACACTCACACATGCATACTACACGCAAAATGTTTGCACCCCCCAGCATTTCTTTAAAAAACACCTTAAATGAGATATTTTTGTAAGTAAAAATAAAATTTCTTAAACTGCAGTGTATTTGCTTTTATTTAAAAAAAGCACTTAACTACAAAAATATCTTACAAAGCATCATATTTTGTTTTCAACAACAAAACCACCACCTGCCTTAATTTCTACTAATTTAGAAATTCTTGACATTGTTTGCAACAGTTTTTGAAAAAAAAAAGCAGACCTTCCCAAGCATTCTTCAAGCATTGAAAAGTTCACTGTCATTCTTTGGATATTCTCTTCATACTCTCCTATCCAATTCACCCCATACTAATTCAATGGGAGAGAGGCCAGAAAATTACCAAATAATAATTTTCAAAATTTTGTTCCTTTTTTGTCTTTTTAAGGTAATTTTGACATAAAAGAGTGTTTTGGATAGTTGTCTTGTTGAAAGGGCAATTTTTTTCTAATTATGTATTAACCAGTTGATATAGCATGTCTTTGCAAAATTGAATGATATTTTTCCTTTTTCATGATTCCCTTGACTTGAATGAAATCTCCAGACCTCTCTCACCTCAAAACACCCCCCCACACCATAACAAATCCATTACCATGCTTAACTGCTGGTACTATGCATTCATCATTCAGTCTTTCTCTTGGCTTTCTTCTCACATACACTCTCCTCTTACTATTAAATGTTCAATTGTGGAATTAAGTTCAGCTGTCAACTCTGCAGCAGTTTTCTTTCTATTCCTTTTTCTCTCAATAAACAAGTGTTTATCTTCAGCAGCAGTTGTCACTTTTGGTGCTCCAGCTCTTTTTCTCTCAACATTTGTGTGAGTTTCTAAGTGCTTATTCAACCCCATGTTTTCTTGGCAATTTGTCTTTGAGAGTAGCTGTATTTGAATAAAATTTTAGTTTGTACCCTCACCTCAATGTTTAGCTGCTTTGAGTTTGCCATTTTGTACAAATTACTTCAAAATTAAAAAAAAAACTATGAAAATACTGTCATAATGGCACAATATTTTTTTCTACAGTCAGCTACAAATGTTTTGTTTACAACATTAGTCTGTGCTGAGTTAAAAATTGGAACCTGTACTAACATTTAACTTAGTTGAAACTTTTGGTAATCTCAAAAATCTATGGAGAACTTAATAGTGAAAGTGAGATATAATGTTTATCATACAAAATATTAATAATTTGGCAAAATGATTGTAAGCAGATAAAACCAAATTTGAACTTTTTGGTAGTCAGAGGAACTTAGAGAAATGCTGCAAAATGAAAGCAAATACACTGTAGTTAGTGAAATTTTATCCTTGATTTGTAAGAGTTTTTCTGTTTTTTTTTTTTGTTATGTTGGTTGATGATGTGTGATTTAATAGAGAGATTTAAGATACTTGTCAGGTAAAACAACATGATGATGTATTGGTTGTAAAACCAATGTATATGATGCTTAAAATATTATTAGAGATACATTATGATCAATTCAGCTTTCCCTCACTTTCTTTATTTGAGACAGTCCCAAAAACACAGAAGCACATAAGTTGGATGTAAAAGAGGGGGAGACATATTTTCCCTCAGAACATTCCAGAACACAACTGAGAAATGATGGAGGATAAAACACTGAAACATTGTGAAAGTTTTTTTAATATGATGAGGAAATTCCTCCAGATAAAATCACAAAATTGAAAGAAAAAAAACAATTTTTTTTAAAAGATGAGGAAATTAGTCCAAATAGAATCGCAAGCAATGAAGAGACTCATTTTATAAATCTTTAAGAAAGCAAAAATGTGTTTCCACAAGGAAAAGAAGTGATGAATAAATTTCCATTTCTTTCCTTTGTACACAGTAATTTTTTTTTTTTAACTTTTCAGTTACTAAAAACTGATAATAATTAATAATTTTTTCAACTACTTATCTACATATATAAACAGAAATATAGATTTATATAAATAAATTTTTGTATGTACATAATACTTTTCACTGTTTCTAAAAGAGATCCTGACCTTGAGATGGGTGAGTTGCTCATCTCTTAGTTAACTATGCCATTAGCATAGTAGAAAGGATTTTATGTTATGCTAAAATAGACAAATAAAATTCTGTAATCATTAAAGGATGAATAAAATGCTACTTACTTAGTTTAATATTCAAGAAGTATTGAACATAAAAGCAAAAATGCAAGACATGTAAGTAAAGTGCAATTTCATAATGAATTAAATGTAAACATCTTTTTTTGACAGTCATTTTAAATATTCTCATAAAAGTAGAAGTTTGTTGTGACTATTAGTAATAAACTAAACAGATGGTTTATATTTAGTGAGAAAGATAATGCAGTTGTAGTGAGTTCCGAAAAAATAAAATATATAAACAAAAATGAAAAGAATTAAGGCATTTGTACTTTCCCTTAAAACCCTTTTTTCGTTTCTTTCTCTATCTCTTACTGAACTTCTCTTTACCTGCATCCCTCAAATAAAAAAGAGGAAGAAGAAGAAATGAGTGAACCTGGCTGAAAAATGCCGGAAGTTTGCAGGTGCAAAACCTACTTATTTGTGACTGAAAAATACCAAAAATCAGGGTGGCTCCATGCATATATTCTGTCATTAAAAAAAATGAAAAAGAAAGGAACGCCAGAAAATAAAATAATTTGGCCCACCAAAAAATTAACACAAAGAAAGTTTTGAGTTATCTGAAACTATGTTTGTGCCAAATTCTTGAACTTATTCAAAAAAAAAAAAAAAGCTATAAAAACCTGACACCTCTATACCAACCCAGAGAGAGAAGAGGCCAGAACAACCTCCAGGAGAGGATGTAACAAAAGAATGCAGCCATGCATGTTGCATGAAGAAACAGTCACAAGGTCATCTGCTACGAATATTTCTGCCCTGTTTCAGAGCCAAAAAGAACACAGCAGAGTGACATCAACTTAATTTCTGATAATGCTACTATCCCTATCATGGTCTTACTTCTAAATGACCACAGATGGATATTTCTCCAGACTGCTACCAATATCTGCCTGATTAACAAACTTTTTGCTACACCAAATACCAAAGGACTCACTCTTTACTCTAAAGAAACTAAATAAATATATTATTTATTTTAACCCTTGACATTTTATATCCTGTATTTCTGATAAAATTGGGCAGCATTATAAAATGAACAGATATGCCATATAGTAATATTTGTTTCTTCAATAGAGAGTATCAATAAATATACAAATAATTGCATTCAGTTTGCAATGACATATTTTATAATGCCTTAGCAGACAACATAGAAAACTGCTGATTGAAGGGGAGGGGTGCAGATAGCAATGTTTTTTTTTTTTGTGTGGCGATGTGTGTGTGTAAAAAAACTTCATAAAGATTTGGTTTTAGATTTTGAGACATATCTTTGTTAACTTGGGAGAATTATGGGATATGTCTGTATATGTCAGACATTTGTAGACTCTGTACTTTCAGTGTTCAGTTTAATGTAACATAAGGTTCAGTGGGGATTAAAGTCCTCCTGGGGAGAATGAAATATGTCCTATCTCTAAATCAGCCTGTGGCTTTAAGAGCAAAAGAGATTCTGTGCCCTTTTCTTTATATACTGTTTAGCAATACCATCTAGCAATCATTAGCAAAATTTCTTTGACAGACAAGTGGGATAATCCCACAAGTTTTTTGCTGCTTTAAAATATTACTTGTTATAATTGTTATTTAATTTCTCAGATGAGAAAGGATTGATTCATTTAAGCATTTCTTAAGAGTGTTCCATTCATCAATTGGGTGTTAATTAAATCTTTGGTTCAGTAGGAATAAGAAACAAACATCATTTCAAGGACAACGCAGTACAATAATCAATTATCAGCCAAAAACTGACAACTGAAAATAGTTGGAGTGTACATGGTCGAAATGCGTCTGTCACAATATCAATCAAGATGGGAACAAATATTTGAATAAATGTGTTGCATTATTTACATTCAGACTATTGTCCTCATCTTTATTGTTATTATTACAATGTTTCGACCATTGTGCACTCCAGCCATTTTTAAGGTGCTTGTCAATCCATTGAACCTTCAGGGAATTTTGGACTGAATCCTTTATTTAATCTATGAGTATAGATTGTTCACATTCTGCTGTCCATATCTAGTGAGATACTGTACTACTCAGTTACTGCCTATCATGTTCCCAGTTTAAATTTGCAGTATGCAGTTTGGGATTGAACTCAGAATTACGATATCATTAAATTCATGAACCAGTGCTTTAATCCACTAGGCTGTTATCCTGTGGGACAATCCTGCGTCTAGAACTTTGAGCCTTAAACTTAAGTTGTTACACATTACTTAGCAGATTCTGATTTCTGTGACCACCATCCTGCTGTCTATATCAACCTTTTGGATATCACATAGGTGTCATGTTAGGCATTTATTTGGAGGTTTGGTTCATCTCAGAGCATCAGTTCTGTTTAACAAAAGCATACCATTTGGCACTCACGTTTTCTTCACATCCACCATAAGGGGCAAATGCTGAGTGAAGGATTGTCCTACATTTTAGAAAGTCAATCCATTCCACCCATTCTGGTTTCAAGAGTAGGTTGAGACGTTAACAGCTCCAGGGCCTCAAATTATTCACTTTACTGGATGAAATGATTCCTGACTGCATTTACTGAAACTTTGCTTTTCTGACAGTAAATGTAAATAATGATTTCTCCTCCTCCAAGAAATTTAGACAGAAACAATGTATTGGATAATTTTTTTCATTCTTTCAATTTCAAGCAAATATTTTCATAACTAGATAGACCTTTTGATACCAGTCACTAACATCATTTTTTGATCACTCCAAATTTGTTAATAGCCTTGTGAATTTGAGTTCAGCTTTATTGTGTTGCTCAGTGAGAAATAAACTCAAAATCAATGACTTTTGAGAGAAGTGTATAAACCAAAGAGAGAAGTGTGATGGCTACAGCTTCCTCTTTAAAGTTGTATTTATAGCTTTGGTGTTTCTTTTCTGTTTCAGAATGATTTTGACTTAACAACTATGACCTAGAGATGAATAGATAATCTTTACTTCTGAATATCCCTCCTGAAACAACTGAAGTTTCTGCAAAAATCTACCCAGAGTCATCCTACCCTTTAACATGGTAAGGCTTTTAAAATATTTCTTATTGTATACTTCTACACAAATGCATTTATGAAAGGCATGAATCTATCTCTTTTTTTCCTGCACCTAACTATGGGTTAAATAGCAGAATAGAATGGACTTTCTATCCTTGGGTGCAAGTCAGTCTCTGGAGAAGGCAATGGGAAACAACTTTCCTATCTTTACTCCTGAAAATTCTCAAATAATAATCAAAAGGAAGCTGAGTAGAGTCATGACTGCCTGAAGGGATGTGACATTTAAAAATTTTACACTTGAAAGTTTGCCTTTTTACTGAAAGTAACTTGATGGGAATTTTGATCTTCGAATTTAAAAATGTGGTAATTATATTCATGATAATACTCCAGGATATGGCCCAGTTTATGAACGGTTAATGTTGAGTCGTGGATACTCAAATGAACTGGACGACAGCTTTTGAAGAGAAAGAAACACTAAAACCTGAACTGTTTTAGAATATTTAATATCCAAATAGAGAAATAAAAAAGAAATGATTGCCAAGAATGTGCAGATTTAGCTTAGGAGATGTTTAGATGTCTTGTCAGCAGTCCTGATTGAATAAGTGGCCCTCTTTCAGTTCACAGTTATTTCTCTCGTAATTTCTCTTTAGGTTGCCAGCTCTCTTCTTCCATAAGCTGATAGCACTGTCTAGGATAGTATGTAAGCATTCTGAAAGCAAAGGAAGTATTTGTCGCAGATTACTTCCACAACACAAAGAAAATCACTGTAAGTACAGACTCGAATATCGGGAGCAGAAAGAAATGCTGAAAACTCGATTCGTCAGTACTATCTCAAATCACAATGCGTGTAACCAGTCAGAAAAATAACTCACTCTCTGACAAACGCCGTAGCCAAAAATGTCTGAATTTTCCACTCTCGAATCGAGAACACCAACTGCTTTTATCGGCAGAACCTATTTTTTTCATTCATCGACAGCTGGGATAGAATGTTCAGTAATTTGCATATCAAAATACTTTTATAGCAACTCCTGTGACGGACTTGTTTTTTTTTTTTTTTTTTTAATTCAAATATTCCATTTTCAGCATGTTATATGGAATACGTGCCCTTTTGTTTGGTAAGTAATTTTCTTTTTTGCCACTTTTTCCGTCATAGAATACACGCGACGCGCTGTCGCTTGGTTTGACGAGGTAAGTCGCTGTTTTCTTCGCTATATGTTATACAACTGTTGTTCTCTGGAACCCTAGGACCCTGCAAGAGGTTTGCTAGGGGTTCCCTTGCAAAACAGTGTTAAATAGGTTAATGCATTTTCGAGTAATTTCATATTTGTAATTTTACAATACACATACTGTTGGAAAATCCTTGGTTATTATAATAAGATATAAAAGAGAGATTAATAATGGTATATAATAGTTTTTACACATGGGTTCCCTGAGACATAAAAACTATTTCAAGGGTTCCACAAGGGTAAAAAGGTTGAGAAACATTTGTTTTTGGGTTTGTGATGAAGGAGAAATCTTGTCTTTTGCTGCCTGAAGGGAGAAAAAAAACAAAACAAGATGAGTCTTTGGCAGTTATATTGCCAGTGTTATGTGACCCTTACAGGAGCATTGATTGGCTCTTTTGCTGCCTGAAGGGAGAAAAAAACCCAAACAAGATGAGTCTTTGGCAGTTATATTGCCAGTGTTATGTGACCCTTACAGGAGCATTGATTGGCTCTTTAACCATTCTGGATCTTCAATTTATTCTATGCTGGATTAATCTTATTTACCAATTATTCTAAGTTCCAATAAAAATGAATTGGCATTATTCTGTGAACTACTGAGATGAACATCTTAATCTTTTTTGCTTATAATATTTTGGCAGATGTGATTTTCCACATTCCTCATGTGTATGTTGCATTTGGCCATCTTTGGATGATACTCTGTCTAAACCACCAGCTGTATACAAACACATTTTCTGATCACTGGTTAAAAATAGCTTCGAGTGAATGTAAGTCTTCGTGAGAACCATTATTCTTCTAATTCCAAAGACTGGCACAACAGAATCTCAAGATCTGTACCAAACAGCAGAAAACCACATCACAAGAGAACTTTTAACAGCAGTAAAAAGTAAAATGGACATCACAGATAACTCAAAGCAAAATAATATTGTAGGGTTTTAGATAGAATAGTCCACCTTAGATAAGCAAGGTGAGTTAATGACAACTGAAATTAATTAAGACCCTTGCCACTGTTAGATACTGTGGTCGATTCCGATGATGAAATTCGGTCTCCAATGAAGGACAAACGCAATAATTAAATATAAGAAATAAAATGTATTTATACAATAATACAAAGGGTAATACTGTTATTAACTCCAGGAACGTGGTTTGTAGCAAATACAGATAGATATATACAGTCTTGAAGTAGGACTTCCTTAGAGCCTACGTGCTTGTAACTGACTTCTACAAGAGGTTACCACGTGCTATTACTCTACCTCCAACTCAATCACCATCTCTATCTCCATTCCCTTACTATCTGACTACTCTGGGTATTTAACGGCAGCAATCCAAGTAACACTGGTAGAGTCCACTTATATGAAAAAGGGGAGGACCCTATAACACCCACCTCCTTAGATTCCTTTTTGTGGGGAGTTAGTATTTTTGTCTCTTATGGTTGATAATCAGGGGTTCGACAAATTTTCTCTTCCTGTTTGACCTCGGGTGGTATGGAGCTATCTTGATATGTTTTACAAAATTCTTTAAAGTCACTGGAGATAAACTGTGTGCCATTATTGCTTACCAAACAATCCGCGACACCAAATCTTGCAAATAATTCGTGTAAACAGTTTATGGTGTTTTCTGTCATCAGGTGTTTAAATCTGGCAACCTCTGGCCATTTACTGAAACTATCTACTGTTATTAAATAATAATAACCTTCAATGGGTCCTGCATAATCCACGTGTATTCTGCACCACAGTCTGTCGACTTTAGGCCATGCCCTTTGTATAGAGGGTGGTGCCTTCGCCGCAGCAGCACAACCTTTGCAACTTTCCACCATTTGCGTGATATCATCGTCCATGTTCGGCCAGTAAACAAAACTTCTCATAAGTGATTTCATCCGTTTTTTTCTGGGATGTCCTAAGTGAAAATCTTTTAAGATCCTTCTTCGTAGTGACTTCAGTATTACTACTCTCTCGTTATACAATAATATGTTGTCACAGATTGAGAAACTGTCTGCTAAATTCCTCACTTTCTCTTCTATTTTTTTCTTGGTATCCTGAATAAACTCATCTCTTTCTGCTTCTGATGAAATTCAGTCTCCAATGAAGGACAAACGCAATAATTAAATATAAGAAATAAAATGTATTTATACAATAATACAAAGGGTAATACTGTTAGTAACTCCAGGAACGCGGTTAGTAGCAAATACAGATAGATATATACAGTCTTGAAGTAGGACTTCCTTAGAGCTTACGTGCTTGTAACTGACTTCTACAAGAGGTTACCACACGCTATTACTCTATCTCCAACTCAATCACCATCTCTATCTCCGTTCCCTTACTATCTGACTACTCTGGGTATTTAACGGCAGCAATCCAAGTAACACTGGTAGAGTCCACTTATATGAAAAAGGGGAGGACCCCATAACAGATACCAGTCCAGCCCTGAGAAGAGGCTAGAGCAACATGTGCTGCAACCAACATATAGACTCACAATATAGGGAGTAAATGTATTCATAGAGGGTAATTGACTACCTTACCTCGCCTCAAAGATAGTAATCTTGTAGAGTGCAAATCTCATTGAGTACCATGTTTATGTTATGTTATATTGTTCTTTTATATAGTTGCATTTAATAAAAATGGTAAACATATTTTGGCACCCTTCTTTGTTTCCCTTTAGTACCTTGTATTTATTCTTCTTTGGGAGCTCTTTGAGGTAAGGAACCATTTTAAAATAACAACCCAACAATATCATAATCAAGATGCCGACATTCTCCACTTCTTCAAACAAAGTTTAGGAACAAAGCCCACATTAGTACTGGAAAGAATGAAAACTGCTAGTGGACTTGAGAAACCTATTTTTTTAAAAAAAAAAAAAACTATTTTAATAGATTTTATTAATTTTCAACCAAAAGTAGCACTGGCTGCACGGTCAATGAATACTGGATGTTTGAAATAGATAATATCACCATTAGGCTTTATTCAAAACACTATCCTCATCTTCATTTCTAGCCTAAGATTTTAGCTGATGTGTTTCTTCTACCTTCCTTAGATGCATATTATTTTAAAGCTTTCAGTTAGTAATTAAATGTTTTGGTGTTATATGCTGGTTATTAGAGAATATATGCTCTCTTATATAACTCTTATTTAAATATAGTTTGTGAGCTATAGACATGCTACCCCTTTATTCGTGTATATTTCTGAGATGAGGTATTATTTACATTATTTACATTATTTGGACTATTGTCCTCATCTTTGTATCCATATTTATTACAACGTTTCGGCTGTTGTACGCTCCAGCCTTCTTCAGGTGGTTGGAATGTCGAACTGAACCCTTTATTTCACTCACTGGGGTAGACTGTTCTAGTTCCACATGCCATGTTTAATTTATGTCTGTTATCAGTTATCTCCTGTTTATTTCCCTCTGAAAGTTCTCCACTGCCTTAACTAGGTATTGAACTCACACTCTTTGGGTCCTGTCACTGGATCTAACCAACGCTTTTATCCTTAAGGACACATGGTTCAGTTCAACATTCCAACCACCTGAAGAAGGCCGGAGCGTACAACGGCCAAAACGTTGTGATAAATATGGCGACAAAGATGAGGACAATAGTCCGAATAATGTAAATAATGCCTCTTTTTTTCCTTATATATTGTGGTAGTATAATGTTAGGCTATTGAGAGAGATATTTTTACTCATTATTATCTAAGTTTTGCCTCTTTCCATGGAAGCTGTATGCAAGAAAATGATTAAAAAATGCCAAATATATTGTAAAAATATCCTCATTAGAATAATCACTGGAACTAAATTCATCAATTTGCCCCAAACACATCATCAGTCAAGAACAGCCTGCAAGGCACCCAGGGCATTCGTGAATCTAGGCCTGGTTGTTGTTGTTGTTGTTATAGCATTGAAATTTGATCATCTATAAAAAAAAAAAAAAAGTTACAAAATAAATTGCTAATTTTAAGGCAGGTTTTCTTGACATCCTTTGTTCAGTATAAATATAAAATCACATGTGTCATACAAGGTGCCGAGAATGGTACTATATTTCTTACATTACTGGGAATGTTCTTGAAATTCATTAGATTTTGGAATGGTAGGGTAGATAATTAAATTGATTATTAGAGTATGGCTGTTTGCTTGCAATGGATCTTTTAAATATTTGCAGAGAGGATATTATCAGTTTATTTGTACAGTGGTAAATGAGAAAAAATATCAACCATGAAATTATTGGCAAGTTATTCATTATTAAAAAAGAGCTGTGAAAATTGAACATTTCTCTATAGATTTTCGTTAGGTCAACATGATTGGTGTTATGTCTAATCTTTTTTTTAAATTTTCACTATTTTAGATAAGAGATTATCGAGCTGTCTTATTTAGTTATTTTCTTTCTTTTTACTTGTAATTATATTAGACTAAATGTTATAACTTTTATGAATTATTATATTATTCCAGAATATTTTTCAAATATTTACTTAAAGGATGGACAGATATTGAATTTGATTTAAGCATATAAAATTAAAATCATTTGATAATTCCATGTCAGCAGACACATTGGATGAGTTGGCCTATACCCTCCTGTAGGAACAATGTCAGCTGTATTGTCTTGGATGATATGATGGAAGAGGAATTGGCACAGAGATGGTCTCTTATGGGTATTGAAAATGACACCAAATGAAGTGACATCCTTTTTGGCAAATAATAGTGTCAGTTTCATTAATATAGGAGCCAGTGGATTTGAAGTCCAGCAATTTTAAGCTATATCAGGTTCTGTGATTAGCATGTAGTGGTAATATTACCTGTTTTATTACAAGAAAAAATTTGATATGCATTGACCAAGCATTGACCAGTGCTTCAGTTGACATATATAAAATTTTTCTATTAAAACATTTTTTTTAGGATAATAACTCTCTCAGGTCCATTAACTGTTATTACTCTTTCTAGTATTAAATGGGGCTTCTTTCCTAACATTTTATTTGAAGTAGTGTGGAATATCAACATTTACATTATGTCATTATTTCCTCTTTGAGTTGTATCCATTTTATTTCTTGCTGCTGTTGATAGTTCTCAAGTGACTGTTATTATAAAGTTCTTTACGATTCTGCAGCACCAATCTTTGAGATTTGAAGAAGGACAACCCTTATTAAAACCTTCATTCAGGCAAAGCCACATTTAACGACTGATCTGAGAAAGTAGTTGTATACAGCTGACAGTTTAGATATTCCTGAATGAGTCTGATATCACGCATGACATCCATATGAAAGTCTGGGTCTGACAAGGCTATTTCATGTAGAACATGGAATCCTGTTCTTCACCATCTGGTTTATGAATAATTGGAAAAAATATCACTTTTCAACAAGATAATTACCCAAAACACTATCAAATTATGTCAAAATTACCTTGAGTCAAAATAAATTGAACAAAATTTTGAAAATTATTACTTGGCAACCAAGTCTCCTGAATTAATATGGGACAAATTGGATAGAAGAGTTCAAAGAGAATACACAGTGACCTTTTTCAGTGCTTGAGGAATGCTTGAGGAGTTCTGCCATCTACTTTTTTCAAAAATTGTTGGAAAGAATGCCAAGAATTTGTAAAGCAGTAATTAAGGCAGGTGGTGGTTTTATTGATGAAAACAAAATATGATGCTGTTGTATGATAATTTTTTTTTATCAGTTAAGTGCATATTTTTTGTCAAAAATTTATCTTTTACTTAAAAAAAAATACAAAACTATCTCCTTTTAATTCAGTGTGGCCCCATACCTCTTGTCTGTAGCGTATAAAATATCTATATATTATGATGTATTTCAGTCGCAGGAAAGAAACTTGAAATATGAAGGAAGAGTCAATAAAAACAAACCATAACAATAGAGACCATTTTTTAATGCCACTAACATCAAAATGTTTCAATGTATGTAGAGTATAGGTGTGTGAGTGAAATAGAAAAGGAGAAAGAAAACAAGTCACTAAAGGTACATCTTAATTAATCATCATATTAAAGTTTAATCATACTGTTAGAGTTAACTCCTCCTTAATTTCCTAATTGTCCAAATTGTTCCTAGGGTATTCCTCTCCAGTTTTATAAATACTTTGGGATTTCTTCCCTCATCATTTTTTCTTGTCTCACTTTTCAGCTGACAACACCATATAAAGCTCTGTGGAGAATTTGCTTTTTTTTCTCTTTGGGGTGGAGAGACGCCATGAACATTACACACATGCATGCACATACATACGAACATTCACTAACACATTTCTTGGAACACAAACTTTACACAATTATTTGTTACACATACACATTGTTGTTTTTATAATTTGTATCCATTTGTTTGTTAATATACATATAATAGTTTGTATATATATATATATAGGTTTTTGTTGTTTTTCTTTTACATTTCTTTTGGGTGGACTTATCTTGAGCCCACCATATCTGTAGTGGGCCCTATTTCAGGAGATACACAATGCATACAAACACAGCAGTCTTCTACAATATCATGTTCACTGTTGTGAAGGTCCCAAAAGGGTGGAGCAAGTGAGAATGTTTTCGAATTCAACACAAGCTTTATACTGACACATCACATGACTACATATTTTAGAGGAAATAAACTCAAATTTTTCTCATTCATGTTTCCTTGATGCATGTAGTTATGCAAATGTATATTTTTATATTATTTATCCATGTGGGTAGGTGAACCTCAATTTTAACCATTGATATATGAAAGGGTGTTATAACCTCTAAGTTAGGAATATATTGTGCATAGTCTTTCTGGCCAGTGTACTCATCAGCTTGAATGTGTTGTACTTTCTATATAGGTATTTAGAATTTCTATTTCCTTCCTGTCTGTCTGATCTGTGAATGTCTTAGTTGTTTAATCTAGGAATGCCAATTTTATTTTATTGCTTTGTCTTCCATTGTTTATATGCTGGTTAAAGTGGATGTCTGGTTGCAATGTACATTATAAAGACATGTAACATTGTCTAAAGAATGTGGTATATATATTGATTTCTTAATTTTCTTTGTATGTGTGAACATTTTTGTCTTTAGCCTGTCTCAAAAAGATGTTACACCCAATATTTCTATTGGTGTGTTTCTTATCGTTTGTCCTGCTAGTTAGTGTGTTGTACCATAAATTAGTCCCTGTTGATGAACACTTCAAATCTGTTTTTGCTACAGAACATAAGCCAAGGAAAACTAATGGAGTATTTTATATCCAGTGTCCATAGTCAAGCTGAGCTATCAAGCTGGTTTTCAGCAACTGATGATGGAAAAGCTCAACTCTGCCATTGTCTTCATGAAGATAGGCAGTTGTGTGGATTCTGGCACTGCCAAGCATGTTGGTCAACTGACGTTGGATTTGAACTGACATTGTCAGTTGTTATTGCAGAAGGGATGCTAAATGTTTCTATCTGGGAATATTTGGGCAACTGTCTTGGCATTAATATCTATGACTGTCAAAGATTCTCTGTATAAATCAATGAACACATGTAAATATCTATATGAGTAGACATTGCTTGGTAGCAGAGAGCCTGTTATGTCTGTGTATATTTTGTCAACTGTCTGTCCGTATGCTGTATATGTTTGCACCTAAGCACAAAAACTTTCCTCAAATTTCGTCAAACAGCATTCTGATGTTAGTTTGGTAGAAGCCTTGGTTACCAGATGTGAAACATTATGCAGCTCAATGAAAATTTCATGTTGTATTTTTTCTTTGTGAGACTAAGGATATAGTTTACCTGCAGAAATGGCATATATCGACATATCAGAATCAGGAACTGCCACTCTTTCTCATTTAGAGGGGTATTTAAAGGGAATAATCTCTGAAGCCAATGTTTTTTTCTCTCATTTGAAGAGGTCAGTATATATGCATTTGTGCCATTAGAAAGGGCATCTATTGGGACTTTGTGCTGACCTTTTATGTGGTGAATGTCAGATGTGAGAGTAATTATGAGAGGTGCCATATTTTGTGTAGTGAATATCAAACTGTTTTGGTTTGGAAGGTGCCAAGCAAAGGCTTGTGATCCATTAAGATATAGAATTGTTGAACTAACAAGTGATGAAAATGGTGAATAGTCAAATATGCTACATAGAACTTTTGATCAAAATATGAGATTATGATTTTCTCTCTGTTAGCTTTTTCTGAGAAATGAGTCATAAGTTTCCAGGAATCCTTACTCTTCCCTTGTATCCACTTGTTGCATTACTGGATATATCAGTGCACTAATATAAATTAGTGTTGTAACCTAGAAAAGGTTACTGAATAAGAATAACAAAAAGGAAGTTTGGAAATCGAATGGTAATCATTATAACATGAACAACATACAAGATTTACCAGCAGCATGTAGTGTAGTGAGTAATCCACTGATAGTGGTGAATCCCCCCCAGACAGTATATTCCACTGTATTTATGACAATTGGGACATAACCATTATAGTCCATCGGTATGATATATAACAATCAGCATAAGGAGAAATATGCAAGAGGTTAGTAGCATTGGTTAGTAGTGTCCTTGTTTTGTCAAATGCTGTCAACACTTTGTCTGGCAGAGTAATTTCACAATTTTTTATATCCATCAACATGCTCATTAATGTTTAAAGAACTTCCATATAATTTTGTAATATCTTCCAAAAAATTATAATATGCATAAATTGGTGTAGCTTCTTCATAGTATGTGGGAAAGGGAAATGAATTGCCTCAGTCTTATCTGGCAGCAGAGCAGTGTGAGTGGACATAATACTGTGTTCAAAAAATTAACTTCAGAACTATTGAATTGACATTTAACTCTATATTCCCTAAAGTGTTCAAAACTTTTCTCTTATACCAAAAGTATTCTTCTGGCAAGAAAATAACTATTAATGAATTGTTCGTGCATGTAAAAATGAATTTTAGTCTCTGTAGAACTTTGTTCATGAAATAACTGTGTCACCTTTCTCCACCCAGAAAGAACACAAATTTAAATTGCCCAAAAGAGCATTGTCGAAACATTACAGGGTTCTATGTCTTGAGTCATCCTGAATGTGGCCAGTGATTGTTTTTCATTGTCAGTATTTGAGACTCTAGTAGTACTTGGAGTAACAACTAATATTTTATTCACAATTTTGGCATGTAACAAACCATCATCTAGCTGGTTGGAGGTTCAAGGGTAACCTTTGCAACAATAAATGTCTTTAAATTTTTCATCATGACTTTTTCCTACTAATGAACATAGATGATGCAATATTTGAGAAATTTTCCTATCACTTAATACATCTGTGAGATTACCTTACCTTCTCTGCAAATAAACTTCTCTTAATGCTCATGAAGTGGCATTGTATAAAGCAGTATAAAAGGAAAGGACACAAGCTAGTTTTCTTTTTTCACTCTCTCAAACACAGCATGTTATAGGAGCAAGACTTGTTTTGTTTCTCTTCCAGGAAGAATGTCCACATGTGAACTGACTTTTTAATCTCAGCTGAACTATGTTGTACATCAGACACACACACACTACAGCTAAATACACAAATATTTTTTTCTCTCATTTTGTTACATATTTTGTTTTGTACAAATTATATTTAAAATCTGTGTATGTATTGAATTCACATATTTTTAAGATGTTGAAATATCCTACTGCATAACCTTTACATTTCCGTGGTTAGTAGTTATTGAAAACCAAAGTACTTAAAATTATTTCTTCTTTTAACTTATCATAAGGGGTAAAAATGTCAGGGTTTAATATCAAGTCCCTAACTTCTGTAACAATTGTTCTGGGTAAAACTGATACCATGAAAGAAAATTTTATATTCTGTGAGGTCATACTTTCACAAGAAGGTTCACAGGCTTTGTTTTTTTAAAATCCTGTGGGTGTTTAGCCATCCTATTGACTAGAAAGGCTTGTGAGGGAACAAGTTTAGTTGCTGATGACCCAATCATGTGGCACATAGTATTGGGTTATATGGTACCAGTAGTAGAAACGCAAGCAATCAAGGATCAAATGAAATGATTATTGCCACTAAATATCCCAAAGGCCAGTTTTTATCCAAAGAAGATTATGCTATTGTAAGAGTGTTTAATATCAAGACTTTCATCTCCCTATCAATTGTTTCAATGAAAAATGATACCATGAAAGCAAATTTATTATTCTGTGAGGTAATATTTCTCATAGCTAAATTTGTTTCAATCTAAGTGAATCATAACACCAGGTGATATCTTACTATTACATTCATATCACCCACTTCATTCAGTAACCCTCTACCTTGGACGGCTCTCGAGCATCACCGTGAGTGAAGTTTATTAAAAAAAATTATATGCTTCATATTTTGTTAATTAAATTGTGACATGTGAAATGTAAGCGATCATGGAACCAATCAAATGAATTACCAATAAATGTATGAAATGCCAATCTTTATCCAAAGATTATGCTATTGTTAGAGTTTTTAATATTAGGACCCACATCTCCATTACAGTTGTTCCAAGTAAAACCAATGTCATGAAATTGAAGGTTTTACTATGTGAGGTCGTATTTCTTACAGCTAAATTTGTTTCAATCTGTACAAACCATAAAGCTGGGTCACTACAAGAAAAAGGTCTGTTTTTGTCACTGACAATCATTAATCACTCTGTTTCTGTTTCCATGCTGCTTAAGAAAAACAAATGATATTACCTGCTATAAGTTTAATAGATATATAAATAAAGTATAGTGATAAAATAAGCATGGCTGGTCATAAAAACAACAGTAGCACCAATTTTCTCTAGCAAATATATTTTCCATATGGAGGGGTGAAGAAAACAAAGAACAAAGTTCAAACAACCAAAAACAAAAAGAAAATGTTATGCTCTCTGAAGTAAAAAAAAAAGGAGAAATAAATCATATCAGGGTTACCAATTATATATATTTGTAAGGTGTTTTTAATTACTTCTAAAATACTTATAAATTGCAACATATTTCATTTGTGGAATATGCCACAAAGAAATACAGAAAGGAAACCTGAAACCATTCATGCCATTTTTTTATATACTCCTTTGACAACATCATCTAACAGTCTTTAGTAGAAGTTCTTTAATAGACAAGTGGGAGTAATTTTTTAATCTAGCAATGTCATTAACCCTGAGTGAAAGGGCCAAAGTGATCACCAAGTTGGGCACCACATTCAGAACTGATAATAGTGACTCTCCATATTAGAATGGAGTGGAAAATAGATGCCAGTTGCACCAGGGCATAAGCAAATAGTACATGACAATGACATGCATCAAATAGGTGATCCCAATAGGCAATGTTGAATGCACTTATGTCAGTTTTAACCATGATCTGTGTTACTAACTCTTTGATTTTTTTTTTTACTTAAGTTTCACCCAATACAAAGCCCAAGAGCTCCTTGAGGTAGAGAGTTACTGAGTGAGATTGTTGTATGGATGTAAGCTGAGTAGAACTTCTTTCTTCCAAATGGGATGAAGATGATTCAACCCTGTGTACATGACATGGCATGTCCTAGCTGCCAAGGTCTGAAATTGTAGATCTAGGGAATGTAGCTCACCTGAACATTTTTCATGAAAATTGTAATAGAGTAATGATAGCTTTGTGACATCTTGTCTGTGGGAAAGAGACTGTCAGTTTGAAAATAATTCATCACCTACAAGACTATATAATGGTTGGAAATTATTAGGCGACTCCAGCCCAGTTACAGCAACAATACTCCATTTTTGGTTTGATCTGAATTTGGTAAAGATGGAGAATGGCAGAAATCAGGTACTTTCTGAAGTGGCACAAGCAACCAACCATTTTTCCAGTATCTTTTATGATGGATCATATTTACATGTTCCACTGGAAATTTGGGGTACATTTGAGTATCTATAGATATTCAAGAACTTTTCAGCACCTCTCTAGAAATTATTTAAAATGCTGAAATAGACTACAAGTATATGTATATTTGAAAATCTGATTATTGTAAAGGTAAAATATTTGGTTCAAATCAAATAATATGATTTATGCTGCAATTTGTGTGACGTCACCAAAACAAAGTCTCTACTCTTGTCCATATGTAACACTGCTGTTCCTTGATCAAGTGTGCACATAAGCTTTGTGTATATGAATAAATGAAAGATGAAGATGAAAATGCATTCAACAAAATTACTTTCACATATTCTTGATTTATGTTGTTTATTAATACAGAGAAAAACAAAATGGCATCCATTGCCATTTATTTCCAAATGGTACACAGTGCCTTAAAAGATTAATTTTTTGTTTAGAAGACAAGTTACTTGCTTCAATCTTTCTTACCATAAAAACTTTTTTGTTTAATAAAATCATTCATTCTAATAGTTTAATTATTTCCCGTGTGCATATTCAGTTTTTTTTTTGTTTTTTTTGATAACAGTGAGCAGTTGCTGCTTTTGTAAATAGTTTGCTTGTGTCTTGATATTGCACAAATTCCAGGAAGAACCACAACAATACTTGACCAAATATTTAAATCCAGTACATGTCAGATAAGAACAGATTCTACATGTTGAATGACTGAGACAGTATTTACTTAGGCTGTCCACAATGATGCAATTGTCATGAAGCCCCACTTGAGCCCACATGAGTAGAGTCAGAAATTGTCCACATTTTTGGCACTTCACCTTTTGGGACACTTCAAGAATTGGTGAAGGACTCTATGCTGTGCATTTTAATGCACTGGAGAATGTACAACTGTAATGGATGAAAGTGAAATGTAATTTGGTTAATTTTATGCTTCAAAACTCACAAACTATAATTCGGTCTAAAGTTTTGATGGATTGACTTACCTATATTATTATTATTTACCATGTTTTATATATATATATATATATATATATATATATATATATATATATATATATATATATATATATATATATATATATGTGTGTGTGTGTATATATATAATATTACAATTCTGCTTATTCCTTTGTTCCCTCACTAGCGCACATGTTGTGCCTTGCCAAGACCTTACAAATAATTGACTATTTTGTTTTGATTGAGAGTAAATATAGAAAAGACATATCAGAGCTGTTGTCTGATTTCAGTCTGAAAAAGAAACAAAGAAAAAAAAAAGGTAAAAGAGGTGATAATGCACCAATATGTTGAATGTCTGCTTGAGTGAAATTGAAAAATTTGTTAGTTTTAAATCTTTTCATTTGTACCCTCTGACTTCTTTAAATAATGACCTGCATTTATACTTATGATTATTATTGCAATATTTGTTGAGGTCAAATATTTAATGATACCATATAGGAATTTTCACAGGTATTTTATAATTGTAGAACTTGTAATGAGCTTATTTATTCATCAAATATTATCATATATCAGAAAACTCAAATAGAAAAGCTGAAATTTTTATAGGTATTCATACACACACACACACACATATGTATATATACATTATGTTAAGAGAATATGCTGAAAAGTTCTTGTCTATGTTAAGAAATGTTTCCAATGAAAGTCTCGTCATCTGATCAGGCTTTGAGAAGAAAGTTGATTTAAGTACTTTTTATTTACATATTTTTATAAAGATGTGATTCCAAGTGGACAATGGTGATGTAGTATTACAGATCAGACCAGACACCATCTTCATTCACAGGATGCAGCTTTTTCCAGTTAAATGCTTGTAGCTTAATACAAGGAAATAATTCTTTGACTGGATTGTTAGCCCACCAATAAAAGACCACTATACAAAATTTTAGCAGTCACTAAATTTTATTCAGTTGCAATCTTCTTATAAGCAATAAGGCAAACAGTCTAACTGGCATTTAACTTTCTCATTACATACGTCATTATGTTTCTCTGGGAGTTTTCCTTTATAAATGTATTGGCTTACAGGAATATTATGTGGAAACACCAGTTCATACAAACACTGAAGTTAAGCAACACTGAGCCTGGTCAGTATCTAGATGGGTGACTGCTTGAGAATATCAGGTCCTTTAAGCTTGAATATAAGGATGGTGCAATGGATAATGGCTTGGAATTAGAAATTAGAGAGCCAAGTTCCAGTTCCAGTCAGGTTCAATATATTCACTTATTCACAAATAACCCTTGGGAAAGGTATGAATCCAGCTCTTCTCCCCCAGCTTTGGGTTAATTAGTAGCACTTGTATCAGTAAGTCATTATTATCTCCAATAAATCCATAGAATCTTTTTCTGGTTTTAAATAACCTGCAAAAGGTTGATAAAAAAAACCCCAAATCAATCAATTAGAAAAGTATCAATCACTTTCTCACTGACATGATGTGGCTTTCCCCTGTCTTTTCATGGCAACTGCTCTGATGTGCTTTTTTTCCCAGGTACCCTGACTTCATGAATTTAAGTGCGACACTTGTGTGAAATCTAGGTCCCACTCTTTTACTGTTGAAATAGTTAAACGTAACTGCCACTTCTGCTCCAACATTTTCTTTTCTTGCACGTCTCATTTATCAAACTCCTTTCTGTTTACTTGATTCTCTGATAACTACAGTCTTCAAAAATTTCAGTGCAACATCAATTGCCATCTTGTATTTTCTTGAATCCCGTTCATCTTTTATCATTTCCTCAGTCCTCCTATACTCAATTTTTCTCTCAATTTCAATCTCTGTAACCCCCTGTATAATAGTGGCATTCCCATTTTGCTTGGGATGAAATGATTGAAAAAGTAAAAATATTTATCAATTTTATTTAATATCATAAGATTTATTTTCTAATTTCTGATGTTTTATTTAATCTATCTTCATTTGATCAATTACTGAAACTTTATTTTTCGTTCATGAAATATTAGTTTGCACATAAACGTGCACTTTCTAATGCAGATTTTATTCTCTAAGTTCAAATTGCATCAGAGTGCATCTTTAGCATGAGAGCAGAAATAATTGAGTAGTCAATGATCTGATGAGAAGAAATTTTGTTTTATTATCATTTTAGATTTAACATTGGAATTTATTTTTTTTTAATTTAGCCTGTTCGTGTTACGTATAAGTTTGTGGTTCTCTCTGGTAAAATTTCATGATAATATCTTTGTGTTTGAACATTTATGGTATCACTGACATATAAAAGCAAAATATAAAGAAAAAATCAGTCTAAATAAAATAAAAACCCACAGAAAAAAACAAATGGATGTCCTAGATATAACCTTGGGAAGAGTGTGTTTGTCATACCATAAGCAAAGTGTTTCATGTGCAACCCTCAGATTGGATATGGATATCAAAAGAAAGTTTTAATGAAAAGCCATTTCCTCATGGATTCAGGAAGGGTCTAGCATTTATCTGTAATGTGGAAATATAATAATTGGTGTTTGTAACTGTTTGGTGTAAAGGTATAATTTCTATTTTATTATTAATATCTAGACATGAAAAATATTTTTGCTGAATACTTTTATTCCAAAATATATTTTTTACTTTTTATAATATTTCTTTCTTGGAAACTTGCCAGGATCAAATAAAATCAATTTTCCTTACACTACTAATTCCAGTACATATCTGCCTATCATATATACAAAGTGCAATGGATAAATTGTCATCTAAATTATACAAGAATGAAAATAACACTGACATCTCATTTTAGATATATTTACCAAAATTACACAAAAATATCTTGAAATACTAAAGAGTAAATTTATTCAATAAAATCACCATTGGCTTCAACCACGGCCTCCAGACAACTTCGGAATCTTCTGCAAATCTTCTGGATGGTTTCCTTGTTGATAATTGCTGCCATAATCCTTGCATTCAGTTCACGGTGTTACAAAGAGTTTTGTTGGTTTCTTGCTCAACTGTGCCCCACACATAATAATCAAGGGGGTTAGGTGGACAGATGTAAGGGGGTTATATGGTTGTAGAAAATGTCTGACAGCCAGGATTGGGTACTTCCTGATTGCAGAGTTCTGTTGCCACAGGGTCTTCCAGCAGCCATCTTCTTGACCCAGGGCAGCACTATCTCCTCAAGGCACTTGATGTAGGCCTCTCTGTTAAGTCTGAGGCCCTCACCAATGAATTCGGTGGTCCTTTTCTTATCAGAACAATAACAGTGAGTTGTCCTAGCTGCTGTAGTACCTTCATAATCACCATTAGACTCATCCAACTTTTTCTTAATCCTGTACACTGTCCTCAGATTGACATGCAATTGACACTCTAAAATGTTCATATTGGAGCTTCCAGCATGAATGCCAAGCAGTACAGCATGCTATTTCCAAATTTCTGTCAGAGTGAATTGTGTCGGGGTGCACTTTTTCTCACAGACAGTCCCTAACTGATCCTACTATATTGTGCAGTCAACAAAATCAAAAATAAACAACACAATTACACAAAATTAAATACATAAAATGACAATTGAATTCAAACCTGAGGAGGGATGTTTGGAGACTTTATGCACACTGCATAATTTCTCTATATTCAGTTCTTCCAAAAAGTATGACTTTAAACCAGCTATGATTCAAGACTTGACCTCTACACTAGCAACAGTTTTTGAGACTAGCTTCATAATGTTGCCTTGAATAACTTTGTAATGAGATCAAAAATGTAGACCTTGAAAAGTTTAACTCATAGAGAAGTTTTAAATGAATTTGTGTTAGTTCAATACTTAATGTGTTATTTGGAGGGAATTTAGTCTTCAGCAAGGTGCTCCAAAAACATAACTCAATTCAATACTGACTTCCATAATGAGGGCTTGGAGAATTTGAGACTCACAGGACATACTGATGGCAAGAATGGCAGACAGAAACAGTGAGTAATCTAACTAATAAACTTGTGTAAATGAATGGCAGATAAGCGGGTGGAAAGGACAGTAAGCAAATATTTCTAAACACTACAAATGATAGGAAATTGTGGAGATCCATGTTCCCTCATGTTCAGAAGGAACACAAAATGTAAAAAGTCATTATGATAAAAAAAAAAAAAAATTATGAAGCCAGCAGTATTATGAAATTAATGATTGATGTTCTGAAACTGGATTTCAAAGTTGTTCATCCATTGATTTTGTGATTTTCATCAAGAAGAGCATCCCAAAATTCATTATGAGTAAATTGTTGTCCACCAAAATAAACCTTTCTCCTCAGAATTTGTTTCAAATGTTCACTTCAGTTAAGGTCAGATGAACAAGCCAGCCACTCATATCAAATGGATGTCTTTGATTCTTAGTATCATTATTGGTTTTCTTCACTATATGTGATGTACAATAAAAATAATTTTTATGGAAGTGTTTGTCTTTTTCTTGAAACATGACTCCAGTTCTGCCATCAAAAATCAATGTATACCTTAGGTATTATATTTGACACCATCTGGAACTCATCATGACCTTTGCCACTTCACATTTGTAATCCAACCCCAAAACTTCACCTCACTTCCAACTTGTTGATGTTTGAAGATTGTTTCTGCCATTAACCACCCATGCTTTGCCCTTTTAGTCTACCCTATCAATGGCAGAACAGTATTTGGCATTGAAAATAAATGTTAAATTTTTGAAGATCAGAGTTGACTGGAAAGCAGGAGGCCAGAAGAGAGTTCCACAAGCAAGACGTGCAAGAGAAGAAATAATTAGCTTATGGTTACAACTAGCAATTTCAACAGTGAAATTATGAGACCTAGCTGCCAAACTAGTACTGTGCTTAAATTTAAAAAGTTGTGGAAAGTTCATCAAAACAATTACAGTGATACTTCTTTATTGCCACAGCACCTAAAAGACAGATTTTCTATAAACTTCTGTCTTTTTATAGACTTAGATCTCAACTTGCCTTTATCAGATATGCATTACAGTTGTCCAGGATCTTTAACAAACTTCTTCATAGGTTGAACTTTCTACTAAGTAGTTTAATTGGAGAAAGACTCATTATGCTACATCCACATAGTTGAATTATCCATATGCCCTACATATTCTTTTAGTAAGAATGGGGTCCCACTGCAGAAGCTTCTTCCCAATAACTGCTACTCAGTGAAACACACACCGCATGGATGATTCCAAGAACACAACAACCTTAACATGCTGCAGGTTAAATGTCAATCATTATCTTTCATATCCTCCTAATCTTCATTCCAACTTCCTCCCCTTACAGGGTGTGTGAATAGTGTCATGGATAGCAGTTCAGAATGAGAAATCAGAGGGCCAAGTTCAAATTCCAATTAAGACTATTACATTCGCTTATGCACAAATACTGTTGGAAAAGCTTTGAATCTATTTCTTCTCCACCAGCTATGGGTTAAATAGTAGGACCTGTATCTGGAAAAGTCATTATCTCTAAAATATTGATAATGAAATATTCACTTGCAAAAAAAAGAATTATTCTTACAATCCAAAATATGTTTTGGCTTTAAATAACCTACAACAGGTTGATAAATTATAAAAAACAAATAATTCCACTTATGATCATATCACACAGTAATCTGGAAACTGGAGTGGATCTTAGGCTTTGTATTGAGGGAACTTTATTAAAAAAAGAAAAAAAAAAATTAGATTAGTTTCAGTTTCTCAGTTTTTTCAGCTCTGTGGTTATTCATTAATTCAATCCAGTCATAGAAGGCAGAGTACTCAGATAGTGCTTTTCCTGACGGACATTGTTAGGATTAATCTCCAGTGCCTGATGTGTCCCCAAAACTGTAAGTACCAAGAGATCTAGATGATGTTAGACCTCTGGTCCCATACATATGTGGGTTCAATCTTGTGCCTTATTCAGAAAAATATCATCTCTTTGCCTTTCCTGGGGAATGTCAGAACATAATAGAACAATTTCTGTTAATAATCACATATGTACATCTGGTATCCTGGAGAGGGGCGGTCTCTGCTGGGTTAAAATGCCCAAAATATGCCACATGATGAGCACACCAAGAAATCATTCGTGGAGACCCAGGCTCTGGCATATAACTGTGACAGATAGCGAATGATGGACAGCTCATCATGTTGGTGCTCGAACAACTCCTTCTGGAATTAAGGGCAAAAAAAGAAGAATATGTGGAATTCCCACTAAACTCAGCCTTGGGCCACATTCCATTCAAGTGAGTATGTGCTCTCTGCGTTTTTGGAACTTTGGCCAGCCTGAACTAAAATTCTTTCTGAAGTATTGTTTGCTCTTAGAATCTTTTAATATTGGTTTATATTGATAGAAGAACATAGTTATGAAGTGAAGATGGCATTGAGCCACAAAAATCTACCAAAAACTTGAGAAGGCAGTGTAGGATTCCTGGACAAATGAAATGAAAATTTGGCAGCTCATGATGAACCTAGGTCAGAGAAGACCTGCACTGACATTAACTATCATTTTTTTCTGGACAGGCCAGAGAAACTGCTTTAAATTGTAAAGCCAAGGATCTAAATCAAGAGAATAAAATGAACGCTTTAATTACTGCACTTGACGATTTATTTATAAATAAATTGATTGATAAAGCTTATGAGGCATGGATAAACTTTGATTGATTTCAGAGAGCAGAGATGACAATATCTAGATGCAATTTTTTTTTAAGCAAGGCAGTAAAGGGGTTACTAGGTGTGAAATAATTAGAAAACAAAAACTTTATGAATGAGCAAGAACAAAAGAACAAAAATCAGGAGAGTAGGAAGCAATTGACATTTTGCATTTAAATTTTTTCAGTTGACTGAAAAGCATGGAGCTGGAAGAGAGTTCCACAATCAAGAAGTGTAAGAAACTGTTAGCATATACAGTTACATCTAGCCTGTATATATATATATATATATATATATATATATATATATATATATATATATATATGCAACTGGGGCACCTCGACGTGGTGTAATGGTTAGAAAGCTTGTCTTGCTAGATCAATTATGACTAGTGAGTTCGATCCTCACTGGGTGCCCCCTACTTTCGGCTTTGTGCCACATCTAGGTCATGCTTAGAAAATCATTATATATATGCAACTGTATATTAAAACTCATTGCCAGCCTAGTACTGCTTTTAAATTGATAAAGTCTAGGTACCCTGGCAAAGAGTGATATTTATTTCTGCTTATTTACAAGAAATGTGGCACAAGGCCAAAAATTGAGGTGGGGACAATAATGTTACTGATTCTTTGGATTTTATCAAAGATCTCTAGATATTTCTGAATTTGATCAAAAGTACAGTAAAAGCATTAAATATAAAATGACTTTGCCTGATGCAGTGTTAGCTTTGAAATTATTAAACAATGCAAATTTAAATTAACAACAACAACAGTTGGTCAAACTGCATGCATGACTACAGGTCTGCAATACAAGTAAATGAAATCAGCCTTGAGATGTATATTTAGTGGAAATAGCTGTATAATTCAAAATAAACTGATGGATTTTAAACTTTGTATTGTGTGAACTTTATTAAAAAAAAATTAAAAAAATATCAGATTAATTTCTGTTTCAGTTTTCAGCCTTGTCAGCTTTGTGGCTATTAATTAATTCAATCCACTCACAAGCAGAGTACACAGAAAGCGATTTTCCTAAGGGAGAACGTTAGGGTTATGTTAGGATTCAGTTATTTTTAAACAAGAAACAGAAATGTGCATGAAACAGAAGCAAAGAAAATACAGAAAATTTCTTAAATTTTTAAACAAAAATGAAGGGAACAAAACCTCTGAATAAATATGTCAAACCCACCAAATATCAAATATGTTAAAGTGAATATCATTGGTAGATAAAATGGCAACACAAAATTGATTCAGTAAAAATAACAGAAAGCTTTGAAAAATTTGTTGAAGAGCATAACATTAAACTTTTCACTCAAAGTAGAATTTCTGAAAATGGTATTTTTTTTATAATTCTAACATTCTGATATTTTTAACATTACATATTTTCTTCAAGGTTGAATTCCTTAAAATGAAATATTTGTTGCAGAGTCTGAATTCTTCTCTTCTTGATACTGCATGTACCAAAACTCTGTGGTAAAAAATGGTTGAAACCTTGTGTGTAAACAATTTTTATTTAAAAAAAAAAATGTAATAAACCATTTTTATTTGGTAATGGTAAAATAGTGAACTCATTCATGAATGTGACTCTTCCCACAAAAATAGGGCAAATACCAAATGCAAAATAAAGTCGGAGGCAATTAATGCTAACATAGCTCTTTCATTAAGCAAGTCTAAAAAACATGCAACATCTGTTTTGTATTTAAAACATGATAAAACTGTTCAGATCAGAAAGCCAGTTCCCAGTAAGTTGTTATAATACATTAATAAAGTTGACTATTCTGAATTGGAACTGTTGTTAACAATGAATGAAAAAATAAAACATTGTTACTGTGTATAAAGTCATTAGAATAAATTTTTGAATTATTTGTTCAATAAAGTGAATGAGGAAACTTAGAAGTTAAAAAGAATCTAAATGAAAAGAAACCAGGTGAAAGGAAAAAATATACAGGTATAGAGTTAGGGAAGTGATGGAGGAAAGAAAAAACAAAAAGACAGGTGTACTGACAGGCTGTCAAGAGATAATGAGTAAAAGATTGAAGAGCATTTTGGGATGGAAAGATGTAAAAATTAAAATTCATTGTCCCTTTGAGCAGCAAACTTTCTTTTAAACATGTTTCATTGAATGTGACAGACAAGGAACATCTTAAATTTTTTTTTATTAAGTTTTTCTAATGTTCTTGTAGTTTATGTTCTTAAAGTGTTCTGATATTTTTTCTAGTATAAAGGACTAACAGAATGCAGAAATTGTCCAAAATGATTATTGGGAAAAGCACTTGAAACAGTAATCATTACAGACAGTTTCTACAACTCCATAAAGAAAACTATAAAACTTGCAAGTTTTTCCTTGTCTGTTACATTCATTGAAACACAATTAAAATTTATGAAGAGGTAGATAAAAGTAAGAATACAATTGAAAATAGTTGTCTGTTTCTTACTCCTTCTTTTGCATATGAAGCTAATCCATATCTGCATAGCATTCAGATAAAAACATGAATAGCTAATAAAGATTGGGATGGATAAGGGAGAGAGTGAGAAGATACAGTGAAAGCATGAAAGAAGAAAAAAAGCATGAGAGAATGTATAATTTTAGCTGTCAATACTAGTGGAACTTTCATGTGAACTGCTACTTACCTCTAAATCTCCTAAAGTTAAGCCAGAATTAATCAAATTGGAAGAATATGCAACAGATGCCATACCTGTTCTATGTATTTGATCTTGACAAAATTCTAGTAACAAACAAGGATGGAATTAGACAGATTAACATCTATAAACATAAAAATAGCAAGATGTCAAAAAAGTCCTTGAAGATGGATAATAAAAAAATATTTAAAATAAACAGATTAATTAGAGAACCAAATGTCACATGTCTCATCATCTCTGAATTGTATATCTGTTTTACATATGCATAAAAATATATCTGTGTGCTTTCTTTGTGCATATCTGTAGGTTTAATTATTAATAATGGAAGTGGCCATTGTTTTAAACAGCTGCTTCTATTTGCATGAAATTATTATCCATTTTGACAAAGTGGAGTGGAGGATCATGGGAAAATAACACATTAATCTTGTTTACATTAAAAGATGACAGGGACAGTTGTTAAAGTCTTCGGCAGCTTACATAAAATGGATTTTGTATGTTGAAAATGAATGAAGCTTTGAACTTTTCTTATAACTTACATCAATTCAGTTCAGTCACATTTACAAGGCCAAAGTTTTCTATTCATTTTTAGAATAAAAAAAGGAGAAAAAGAACAAGTAAATAGATTTATTTATTTTCATTAATGTTTGTTTGTCTTTATGCATAAATGCAACAATCTACTGACATTTGCTTAGCTTTGCCTAATACGGCACAGGGACATTGGAGTGAACATTGTATTATGCTAATCTTCCTGATGGAGGGAGTCTGTCTGCTTGAAAAATAAGAATTTAGAAGTCCTGGCTTTCTGATGTTTACTAAGTTCACCCTATATGAATTTCTAGGTTACGGAGTTATATTATTAACATTCAGACTATTGTTCTCATCTTTGTTGTTATTTGAATTTCCAGACTCAGAAGTTATCATTATTTTCATTCAAACTATTGTTCTCATTTTTATAGTTATTACCCCAATGTTTTAGCCATTTTGCCCACTGGCTTTCATCAGATGTATGCCGATCTAGATAACTTTCAGGTAACTTTGTACTAAAACCATAATTTTATCTATGTGGGTAGATTATTAGATTGCTATTTTGGCAGATTAAAGTTGGCTGGAAAGCATGGAGCCAGAAAGAAGTTCCACAAGTGAGAAGTGTGAGAAAGGAAACTGTTAGTATAGAACTTATGGCTACATCTAGACAATTCAACTATAAATTGATAAGATCTAGACACCAGACTCATATTGCACTTAAATTCATAAAGTCTAGGTACCATAGCGAAGAGCTCATTCAAATAATTACCATGAAAGTATTTATAAAAAGGCACAGAAAGTGACTGAAGCTGAGCCACCAGATCAGGGCCAATAATATTGCTGATTCTTCTTTGAATCTTATCAAGGAGCTCCAGATAAACAGCAGGAAGACTGGACCATATATGGAAGCAATAGTCTAAGTATGGGCAAATGGTAGACTTATAGATATGCAAGATAAATTATGGGGAGAAAAATTGTCTCACCAGGCACAGTGAACCAAATTTTTTAGCAGCTGACCTAGCAATGGATTCATCAATATAGTCTTTCTACTTCATGTCAGCCGAGAATATTAGCCCAAGAAGGCAACATGAGTCACTTTTCTGGAGGATAGCATCAGCCATGCTGATGGAAGGCAGAGAGGAGTCTCTCAGATGATTAAAGGAGAGAAGTTTAGTTTTGTAGGCTTTGAAACTGACAAGCCATCTTTTGCTACAGTTAACAATGGTCTTGAGGTCTTTTTAGACACCAGCTGCCATTTTCACCTTGTTGGACTGATCAGCCTTACTAACGAGGCAGGAGTAAATGGTAATGTCATCAGTGTAGATGCCAAGTTGGAAGTTGATGACATTAGGAAGGACATTAATGAAGATTAAAAGCCATGTAGGACCAAAGGATGGAACTCTATGGGACACTCTTGTTAGTACGAAAGGATCTAGATGAGTGGCCAACTTTCATTTCACAATTTTGATAGGAACAACTGGATCAGCTCAAAAATGTGCCCAGAGACACCATAAATTTTCAGCTGGTGGAGAAGACCTGAATAGCAGACCTTGTCAAAGGCTTTCAATTATTTCCAATGCTACAGCTCAGGTTTCACAATTTTTATCTAGAGTATGATAGATTCTTTCTGCAATTATCATTAGCACATCATCAGTTCACCTGAATAAAACAAAAGCTATAATGTTTGTCTGAGAAAAGGCCTTATGATGCAAGATGATGAACCAATTCAGTATTCATCAGGAACCAAAAAAGAGGTAGAAGTCTCATAGGCTGATAGTTGGTAGGTTTGGATGGTTGACCAGATTTCTTAAAAACTGGAACGACAAATGATGACGTCCAGCAGGCAGGAAAGCAGGAAGAATTTATTACATAGAGAACAGGAGCTAGTTCAGGAGCAATTTGGCATTGATTAGGGCATATCGGGGTTCCCCAAAAGAGGTAGAATGCTAATAGGCCGATAGTTGGAAGGGTTGGATGGTTGACCAGATTTCTTAAAAACTGGAACGACAAATGATGACTTCCAGCAGGCAGGAAAGCAGGAAGAATTTATTATATAGAGAACAGGAGCTAGTTCAGGAACAATTTGGCATTGATTAGGGCATATCGGAGTTCCCCAAAAGAGGTAGAATGCTAATAGGCCGATAGTTGGATGGGTTGGATGGTTGACCAGATTTCTTAAAAACTGGAACGACAAATGATGACTTCCAGCAGGCAGGAAAGCAGGAAGAATTTATTATATAGAGAACAGGAGCTAGTTCAGGAACAATTTGGCATTGATTAGGGCATATCGGAGTTTCCCCAAAAGAGGTAGAATGCTAATAGGCCGATAGTTGGAAGGGTTGGATGGTTGACCAGAGTTCTTAAAAACTGGAACGACAAATGATGACTTCCAGCAGGCAGGAAAGCAGGAAGAATTTATTACATAGAGAACAGGAGCTAGTTCAGGAGCAATTTGGCATTGATTAGGGCATATCGGAGTTTCCCCAAAAGAGGTAGAATGCTAATAGGCCAATAGTTGGAAGGGTTGGATGCTTGACCAGAGTTCTTAAAAACTGGAACGACAAATGATGACATCCAGCAGGCAGGAAAGCAGGAAGAATTTATTACATAGAGAACAGGAGCAAGTTCAGGAGCAATTTGGCATTGATTAGGGCATATCGGAGTTTCCCCAAAAGAGGTAGAATGCGAATAGGCCAATAGTTGGAAGGGTTGGATGTTTGACCAGAGTTCATAAAAACTGGAACGACAAATGATGACTTCCAGCAGGCAGGAAAGCAGGAAGAATTTATTATATAGAGAACAGGAGCTAGTTCAGGAGCAATTTGGCATTGATTAGGGCATATCGGAGTTTCCCCAAAAGAGGTAGAATGCTAATAGGCCAATAGTTGGAAGGGTTGGATGGTTGACCAGAGTTCTTAAAAACTGGAACGACAAATGATGACGTCCAGCAGGCAGGAAAGCAGGAAGAATTTATTATATAGAGAACAGGAGCTAGTTCAGGAGCAATTTGGCATTGATTAGGGCATATCGGGGTCCCCAAAAGAGGTAGAATGCTAATTAGGCCAATAGTTGGAAGGGTTGGATGGTTGACCAGAATTCTTAAAACTGGAACGACAAATGATGACGTCCAGCAGGCAAGAAAGCAGGAAGAATTTATTACATAGAGAACAGGAGCTAGTTCAGGAGCAATTTGGCATTGATTAGGGCATATCGGAGTTTCCCCAAAAGAGGTAGAATGCGAATAGGCCAATAGTTGGAAGGGTTGGATGGTTGACCAGAGTTCTTAAAAACTGGAACGACAAATGATGACTTCCAGCAGGCAGGAAAGCAGGAAGAATTTATTATATAGAGAACAGGAGCTAGTTCAGGAGCAATTTGGCATTGATTAGGGCATATCGGAGTTTCCCCAAAAGAGGTAGAATGCTAATAGGCCGATAGTTGGAAGGGTTGGATGGTTGACCAGAGTTCTTAAAAACTGGAACGACAAATGATGACTTCCAGCAGGCAGGAAAGCAGGAAGAATTTATTATATAGAGAACAGGAGCTAGTTCAGGAGCAATTTGGCATTGATTAGGGCATATCGGAGTTTCCCCAAAAGAGGTAGAATGCTAATAGGCCAATAGTTGGAAGGGTTGGATGGTTGACCAGATTTCTTAAAAACTGGAACGACAAATGATGACGTCCAGCAGGCAGGAAAGCAGGAAGAATTTATTATATAGAGAACAGTAGCTAGTTCAGGAGCTATTTGGCATTGATTAGGGCATATCGGAGTTTCCCCAAAAGAGGTAGAATGCTAATAGGCCAATAGTTGGAAGGGTTGGATGGTTGACCAGAGTTCTTAAAAACTGGAACGACAAATGATGACGTCCAGCAGGCAGGAAAGCAGGAAGAATTTATTATATAGAGAACAGGAGCTAGTTCAGGAGCAATTTGGCATTGATTAGGGCATATCGGAGTTTCCCCAAAAGAGGTAGAATGCTAATAGGCCAATAGTTGGAAGGGTTGGATGGTTGACCAGAGTTCTTAAAAACTGGAACGACAAATGATGACTTCCAGCAGGCAGGAAAGCAGGAAGAATTTATTATATAGAGAACAGGAGCTAGTTCAGGAGCAATTTGGCATTGATTAGGGCATATCATCAGGTCCCAAAAGAGGTAGAATGCTAATAGGCCGATAGTTGGAAGGGTTGGATGGTTGACCAGATTTCTTAAAAACTGGAACGACAAATGATGACTTCCAGCAGGCAGGAAAGCAGGAAGAATTTATTATATAGAGAACAGGAGCTAGTTCAGGAGCAATTTGGCATTGATTAGGGCATATCGGAGTTTCCCCAAAAGAGGTAGAATGCTAATAGGCCAATAGTTGGAAGGGTTGGATGGTTGACCAGAGTTCTTAAAAACTGGAACGACAAATGATGACGTCCAGCAGGCAGGAAAGCAGGAAGAATTTATTATATAGAGAACAGGAGCTAGTTCAGGAGCAATTTGGCATTGATTAGGGCATATCGGGGTTCCCCAAAAGAGGTAGAATGCTAATAGGCCAATAGTTGGAAGGGTTGGATGGTTGACCAGAATTCTTAAAAACTGGAACGACAAATGATGACGTCCAGCAGGCAAGAAAGCAGGAAGAATTTATTACATAGAGAACAGGAGCTAGTTCAGGAGCAATTTGGCATTGATTAGGGCATATCGGAGTTTCCCCAAAAGAGGTAGAATGCGAATAGGCCAATAGTTGGAAGGGTTGGATGGTTGACCAGAGTTCTTAAAAACTGGAACGACAAATGATGACTTCCAGCAGGCAGGAAAGCAGGAAGAATTTATTATATAGAGAACAGGAGCTAGTTCAGGAGCAATTTGGCATTGATTAGGGCATATCGGAGTTTCCCAAAAGAGGTAGAATGCTAATAGGCCGATAGTTGGAAGGGTTGGATGGTTGACCAGAGTTCTTAAAACTGGAACGACAAATGATGACTTCCAGCAGGCAGGAAAGCAGGAAGAATTTATTATATAGAGAACAGGAGCTAGTTCAGGAGCAATTTGGCATTGATTAGGGCATATCATCAGTTTCCCCAAAAGAGGTAGAATGCTAATTAGGCCAATAGTTGGAAGGGTTGGATGGTTGACCAGATTTCTTAAAAACTGGAACGACAAATGATGACGTCCAGCAGGCAGGAAAGCAGGAAGAATTTATTATATAGAGAACAGGAGCTAGTTCAGGAGCAATTTGGCATTGATTAGGGCATATCGGAGTTTCCCCAAAAGAGGTAGAATGCTAATAGGCCAATAGTTGGAAGGGTTGGATGGTTGACCAGAGTTCTTAAAAACTGGAACGACAAATGATGACGTCCAGCAGGCAGGAAAAAAACAGGAAGAATTTATTATATAGAGAACAGGAGCTAGTTCAGGAGCAATTTGGCATTGATTAGGGCATATCGGAGTTTCCCCAAAAGAGGTAGAATGCTAATAGGCCAATAGTTGGAAGGGTTGGATGGTTGACCAGAGTTCTTAAAAAACTGGAACGACAAATGATGACTTCAGCAGGCAGGAAAGCAGGAAGAATTTATTATATAGAGAACAGGAGCTAGTTCAGGAGCAATTTGGCATTGATTAGGGCATATCGGAGTTTCCCCAAAAGAGGTAGAATGCTAATAGGCCGATAGTTGGAAGGGTTGGATGGTTGACCAGTGTTCTTAAAAACTGGAACGACAAATGATGACTCCCAGCAGGCAGGAAAGCAGGAAGAATTTATTATATAGAGAACAGGAGCTAGTTCAGGAGCAATTTTGCATTGATTAGGGGGATATCGGGTTCCCCAAAAGAGGTAGAATGCTAATAGGCCGATAGTTGGAAGGGTTGGATGGTTGACCAGAGTTCTTAAAACTGAACGACAAATGATGACTTCCAGCAGGCAGGAAATCAGGAAGAATTTATTATATAGAGAACAGGAGCTAGTTCAGGAACAATTTGGCATTGATTAGGGCATATCGGAGTTCCCATGAGGAAGAATGCTAATAGGCCGATAGTTGGAAGGGTTGGATGGTTGACCAGATTTCTTAAAAACTGGAACGACAAATGATGACTTCCAGCAGGCAGGAAATCAGGAAGAATTTATTATATAGAGAACAGGAGCTAGTTCAGGAACAATTTGGCATTGATTAGGGCATATCGGAGTTCCCCAAAAGAGGTAGAATGCTAATAGGCCGATAGTTGGAAGGGTTGGATGGTTGACCAGATTTCTTAAAAACTGGAACGACAAATGATGACTTCCAGCAGGCAGGAAAGCAGGAAGAATTTATTATATAGAGAACAGGAGCTAGTTCAGAAACAATTTTGCATTGATTAGGGCATGTCGGAGTTTCCCCAAAAGAGGTAGAATGCTAATAGGCCGATAGTTGGTAGGGTTGGATGGTTGACCAGAGTTCTTAAAAACAATGGAAAAATTTTATGTCTGTATACTGGCAACATCAATACATTTAGAATGTTTCAACCACATGCTGTGGTGAGCATTAAAGTCACCAAAGACAAAGATGTTCGCAGATGAATGGACAGAAAGTGTCTTTTCTATACTGTCAGCTATTGTGTAATATATTGCAGTCTTGAGAAAAAGGGAGAGCGATAAAGGAAAAAGAAATAGCTGACAGTAGTGAAAGATGGAAGCACATGAAAAAGTAGTCAGTGACTTCGAGAGAAAATTCTCTGGCCATTGTCAGATTATTCTGGATGTAAACACCAAGGCCATGCATGTGAATGCTGGAATTTTTTCAGCAAAGAGGAAGATACCCTGGAATCAAGAATTCATTTGTTGCGATAGAAGAATTTAAGTTGGTTTCATAAAGAGCAAAGATATCTGGTGACCATTCCAGGAGTAAGGATTCTATGTTGCACAAATTGGAACAGATACTGTGAATATTAGAGAAAGAAAGATTGAGAGAGATAGGTGGTTTCTTGTTAGCTGGTTTAGTTTTATTTCTTTTTGTTGTGATTTTCTCTATTTTGAGGAGAGAGGAAAAAGACCACAATAATTGTTACTGTCTGTTGTCAGTGGCAATATGGACCAGGTCAGTGCATGGCTGAGAGCAGAGCATAATTCGTCTTCAGGGTTGTCCACCAAAAATACATGCAGGGACACCTACCTATCCATGACATGGCACTACAGATAACCCAATATTATGTCACTTGATCAGAGCAGCCTCTCTAAGTGCTTACCAAAGAATTTGGGCTCCTAATGACCAGTCAAAAGCAACAGTGAGAAAACTGGCAACCCGATACCCTCGTAATGGAAAGTCATAGCCTCTGGTTAAGTCAGATCACCAAAAAGTTGAGACAGTTAAATCATTGTGGCCAAGGTAAGAGAAAGAATGAAAGACAAATGGGTAAACCATATCCTGATCAGAGAACAAAGGATAAACCTCTACTCCTGTTCAACAGATGTATAAAGAATATGGACCAGATGATAGGTGAGCCTATCTACTCCTATTTACCTGTAAAACGAAAAAAACAAAATTTGCAACAGAATTCATATTAAGTTTTGATGTCTATTACTAACTAAAAAATCATGATGGTGGAAATTAATTTTTCAGCCTTGATAAATAACAAGAGGTAAGCATATTCTAAATAGGTTCTGATCTGACATCCTGTCTACAGTCACTTTCTCACAGATATGCCATGGCTTCCCTATGTCTCTTCTATAAGTATTTTCACTGCAACTGTTATGACAAGTTGCTTTCTCTGGTTCCCAGACTGCATGAATTTAAGCAAGCTACTACGTTGGCATCTCAGTCCCGCCCTTTCACTGTCAAAACAGTTAAATGTAACCATCTCTTCTCCTCCAACATCTTCTTCTATCGCACTTCCCCCACTTTTTGGGTGTAAATTTTCTATAGTTATTGCACTTATTTTCTGATAATCTTGTGTATGGTCTACTGTATAGCAGAAAATAGGCATGTTTACACATAAAAAAAATTTCTTTAAAAAAATATTAGTGCGTAATGATTTGTACTAAACTTTTCAATTTTTGATTAGTAAATATAGTTTTTACTTAATAACAATATCACCTAACCAGTGCAAAATCCAGTACAGAAATTTAAAAGATTTAAACCCTTTTAAATTATTCTAATTAAAATTAAAATAAAAAGAAAGCAGTTCTTCTAAAAATTCATTATTCATCAAGAATTTTTTTTTCTTAAGACAATAGTGTCCATAATATATCTTATTTGTACTAAAAGTTTTTCTAATTAAATAATGTCTTAATTTGATTGCAATTTTTATTTTATGATTCAGAGCAGATTTTCAGTAAATGAGTATCTGTTTAAAAATAATAATTGATGATTTACATTCTCCAAGGAGTCCTGCTTTTAACTAATGTAAATGTGAAATGGCACAAAATTTAATTTCTCAAAATTTCATTAAGTGGGGATAACAGATGTAAAAACAAATATTAAAAAAATATTTCTACTAAGATTTTCTAAAATCAAAAATTTCTAGAATAATTTAATTCATTTGTAAATAAGTCCTAAAAGTTTCATTAAAATTCAACAATTATTTGATTTTTGCAAGAATTTCCAAATCAGTGTGCTTTTTACTGGGAAAAAATTGTTAAAATTCTAATAGTAATCTTTGATTCACCACATATGAAGAAAAACAAGATTTTAACCAAAAATTTGAACATGTCAGAAACCATTAAAAATTTAATACAATAATAAAAAAAATACTTTGGTCTTTCCTCTTAATAATAACATAAACATTTTTACAATAAAACTTTGTTTTCATCAAGTTTGGGGCCTTTTTTCATCATACTATGCTCTTTTTTAGTGAAAAAGTAAGTACCTATACTAAATTGTTTCATGGTACCATTTTTTTTTATAGAACAATGCTTACATAGTGCAGGCAGTTCAAATTGGTATGGACTACTGTGAAGGCATACAGGTCAACTCATGGGGTCAAGTGTCAGTGGTCATAAACAATACTAAGCATGGAACGTGGTGGCTGTGGTACACTAAATCAGTGACAATGGAACAACAAAAGGGAAAGATAACAGTGCAAGTGTTATTTTCCTTGTTCTTGTTTTGATATTGTGAAAATTCTATGTGGGTCTAAGAAAAGGTGGCAGACCCAGATAGAAACAAATTACAATTGATAGTACCAGGCATAAGGCCAACCTAATCCCTGTGTTTCAATGGCAATTTAGCTGAAATTGTAAACTTTTTAACCATTAGTGACATAACTATGCCATTATCACATATTTGCATGGCCAACAACGGCAATACCAAACAGCTTTACTTCTCCACATGTGTAAGTGTTCTGAAAGCAAAGGAAATGTTTGTCACAGATTAATTCCACAATGCAGAGAACAAATCACTGTAAGTTCAGACTCGAATATCGGGGTCAGAAAGAAATGCCGAAAACTCAATTCGCAGGTACTATCTCACAAATCCCAATGCACGTAACCAGTTAGAAAAATGACTCACTCTCCGACTCTCTTTTATAGAGACTCCTGTGATGGACTTGTTTTTAATCTAAATATTCCATCTTCAGTAGGTCATGTGGAATATGTGCCCTTTTTTTTTTTTTGGGTAAGTCATTTTCTTTTCTGTCGTAGGATACACGTGACACACTGTCGCTTGGTTTGATGAGGTAAGTCGCCATTTTCTTTGCTATACTCCCCTCTGATCTCATTATCACAAATCGAACAGCTTGGAGCAGCTCTCTTTATCCTGGTGCTTCGTCGTAATGGAACTATCTCCCTTATGCGTGTCGGAGAGTCATCTCTTGAGGAGTCATTAGATGTATCTCGAGTTTCCGAAATCTCTGTATCTGTGGAAGCATCAGATTCGCAGATCTCAATTATCCAATCACTGTCAGACAATGAACCATCATCTGATTTGCTCGGTGAAGTATCAAAATCAACAAAAAAGCAAAGATCTTTTACATGCTGTCGCATCCCGTCTACTATTATTGTTTGTGGACTTACAATGTCCGTCATGCAACCCACTTGATACCTGGATGTACACTGGCCATGGGGAGCTTTCACCCATACTCTGTTCCCAACTTTGTATATATCATGATACTTACAATGATCAGGTGGTAATGTTGTAGTAATTCCCTTCACTTTCAGTTGGTAACGGTGAGTCATATTGGCAGGTGCATTAGTCGACGATATATCATCCTTCGGCATGATATTATGCCAGTATACTGCCTCCATTATCGAACACTGCTTTCCTGCTGCAATTCTCTTTATGCTCCGATGAGATCTTTCCACTATATCATTTCCTGCAGGAACATAGGTGCAGCGAAAACGAAGTTGGACTCCCCAGTCATCCAAGAAATCTTTAAAGGACTTACTGCGAAATGCAATGTTATTGTCGGTCAGGATTTATGGTGGGGCTCATTCAAAAAAAATATTTTCCAACTGTCAAATGACACTTCTTGTGTCTTGTTGAAGCAGGTGTTGCCATATTGCAAATCGATTGGGGCTGCAATCAATTAATTTAAGGTAGTATTGCCCACCATAATGCGTAATATCCATTCCTAAGTGGGTCCAGATTTCAGTCATATATAGGTTGCCACGAGGCCAATGACTTGAGGCTGGGTTAATTGACTGGCATTGTTTACATTTTCTGACCACTGCCTTGACAGCTGCATTGTATGGCATGTATCTGATCAGGAGAGGTTTTGTTCACCATGGAAGCGCATATTGGGCGTGTTGGTTTGATTTCCTTCTTGGTCACATCATACAATTGTTGCGGTACTCTGGGGAGCTTATTCACTCGATTCTCACTCGATGTTGCTAAACTTATTGTGATCAATAAGTTATACTCTTGAATCAGCTTTTCAAGAGTACTCAAACACCTCCGGATCAGCATCTCAATTGCCACCTTAGTTCGTATTCTGGCTTTGCCAGTGAGCATGTTTGATACCCACCAGTGCACACATGCAGAGTCCGTGAAGAGGTGTAGCTCCATTGCAACCCACTGTAGTGCTAAATTGACACCCTTCAGAATAGCATCCAATTCTGATAAATTGATATGTTGGGCATCCTTCGCAGGTCACAGCCAACATGGGTCTTCTACAACGCTTCTGTCAACCTCCAACAAAATCCCTGTGGTGAGAGAACTTGCATTGACCTATACCTCATAAGTGTGTCCACTACTTACCATGTGCAGGGTCATTCTGGTGTATTCTTTCCGCTATGTCCTCAATCATGTTCTTAAGGGGAGCATCAGTCACTTTGTCGTCCCAACCAGACATGATGGATACTGTCCTGCGTTTTACAAATGGGGCAGCAACACGAAGCCACCCACACACAGGAACGTGACCCACCAGTTTTCTACACCGCGAGAAGACATTACGTAGTGTCAGGACCTCAGGAACTGATGAATGCCATTTTCACTTAAGAGTGTTGTTATCTTGCTTGACATGCAAACCCAGCACATGTGTGCCATCCTGTAACTGCTTCAGATCCTTGCAGGTCAAACCAAATGCAGCCAAGTGCTCCTTCGTGCAAGCTGCTGAAATCATGCTCTCATCAACATAAATATCATCAATATATGATGAGATTGCCCGTCGAACTGACTCGTCTTCCAACAATGCGGCGTCCACAATGGCCTTCATTCAACATGAAACTCATTCGGGTCAAGCAATATCTTCGCCCCTTGAAGATTACAGTTTGAAAGGGCCAAAGTGATTTATGGATATGTACTTGTAGATAGACCTGCTGTAGGTCAAGGATAGCGACATCCAGCCCTTTTTTACACCACTTCCTCAGTTTCTGTGCACACATGTCAGCATTGGCTGTGTGTGCATCAAGACACTCATGCAGCTCTTGATAGTCTAATACTGGCCACACTTTATTTATGGTTTTCTGCACCACCACCATCAACAAAATTAAACCTTTTGGGGGACCAAGTTCCTTTTCAGGATTAGGCTGCAACCAACCGTTATCAAGCCAGGTCTACAGCTCATGGTCATATTCCTTCTTGACTCCCGTTGGTATTGGGTACTTGGGCATCCGATTTCACATACTCTCCGGTGATCGACCATCAGACCACTTCCATGATGCGACCCATATCTTCCGGTTTGGATTGAATTCGGCACAGAAATCAGGTTCTTCTTTTTTAGTAGTGGCATAACAGACTATTCCACGCTTGGGAAACCGTACATCACCACACTCTTTTATTTGGAGTCTGCCCAACTTTTTAATGACATCAAACGCAAGCAACAAGTCAAAACCCAATAGCTCTTCATCCACTACCAAGACTTTGATTTTGAGGAGGTCTGCATTGTCCACATCAAGCTTAATACTTCCAGCAGCCAGTGTACACCAGTGCCACTCTCTTAATTCCATTCATGTAAATACCCAAGACGGGTAGCACTTCATTCATAACTCGCTTAGGGAAGAGACCGGTGCTGACATCTTGTCCCCTTCTTCTTTTCCCTGGACACAATGAAGCAATGTGGCCTATTCCTTGACACCGGAAGCAATGCATTGTTGTGCGTGACCTGCGTGGCTGACAGGCATCTTCTCATTGAATTGGACAGTCCCTAGAAAGGTGATTGCACCTACACATCGATAACATTGCATACCCTCCCGACGTTTAAAATTTGGATGTTTATCAGCTCTGCCTGATGAAATGGTAGCCACAACCATTTCCTCAGTTGCAATTTGATCTTTCATTATGGCTTGAGCTCGAACCAACAGTTGGTTTGTATTCATATCTTCCATCCTGGAAGACGCATGCTGTAGTTGCTTGACATGCACTAGTAACCCTGCTATGAACCCACATGCCAGTCCTTGTTCAGATATCCCGCCAAATAGACTTGCTAGCTTCTTCAAGTCAGCTAGAAACACGCCGATGGATTCATCTGGGCACAGTTGGCGTTCCGTGAATTTCTCGTAAGTCAAGAAATGATTTGGTGCAAAGGCAATCCGCAGGGCTTGTTTTATCTGCTTGACATTTGATTTTTGCTCTGAGTTTAACTGTTGGTAAACAGCAAACGCTCCGCCCGTCAACCTCAGAGGAAGAACATGTTCAACCTTTTTAATTCCACACAGGTCACAAACAAGTTCTGCCTTCTCAATCCATTCACTAAATGCTTGTGCGATCACTGAATTATCAAACTTGGGTATCAACTTGACGTCAAATGTCTTGTCCATCATAGTGCCGAATAGCTTTTAAGTGTTCTGAAAGCAAAAGAAATGTTTGTCATAGATTAATTCCACAACGCAGAGAACAAATCACTGTAAGTTCATCAGGGGCAGAAAGAAATGCCGAAACTCGATTTGCAGATACTATCTCACAAATCACAATGCACGCAACCAGTCAGAAAAATAACTCACTCTCTGACAAACCAAAATAGCGAAATTTTACTTCCTCGATTCGAGAACACCAACTGCTTTTATCAGCCAAGCATTCTTTTCATTCATTGGCAACTGGGAGAGGACATCCAATTTTTGCATATCAAAATACTTTTATAGAGACTCCTGCGACAGACTTCAGCATGTCATGCAGAATATGTGCCCTTTTTTTTTTGGTAAGTAATTTTTTTTCCATCGTAGGATACATGCAACATGCTGTCACTTGGTTTGACAAGGTAAGTTGCTGTTTTCTTCACTATAACACACTGGGGGTTGACACATTATCTGTGTCTAACAGTTTTCATTTTCTTGCACTCGACGAACAGTGGACACCTGGAGAAATTCTTGAATCATTTGACAAGTATACAGTTGGTGAAGTTAATGTCACATGAGGAAACAAGAGTCCAAGAGCATAGCTTTTATAACTGCTTTGCAGAGGCTAATAAAACCATGTGACTCTTGTGACAACTGTGTGGCATCAATGCTATGTGACCAAATTGTTTAAGGTATACAGATCCCCTAAATACAAGCAGAATGGCTAAGAGTAAGAAGGTTAGAGTTACAGAGGTGCACTGACATTTGCAGAATAATAGAGAATGCTGCTCAACAGTCTTGTGTTTTAAGACCAGAACAAGTGTGCAAAGTTCCTATGAAGATGAGGAAGAGTCTGTGGAGAAAAAGAAAACTCAGAAAAGAATGCCGGTTCCATACTTCTTGCCATGAACCAAGGAATGAACAATGTCCAGCTTATGGGAAAACCTGAAAAAAGTACTGAGGCTAGAATCACCTCACAGCAAAATGCAGGTTGGTGAAGCAATGGCTTCAGACAGTATACACATAGAAATTGAATGGAGATAGTAGCAGTAGTCAGTCAGAGTTTGAGCATATGAGTATCTGAGGGGAAAGCTGGCAGTCTCACACATGGGGCAATTCAAGCTAAAATAGTGGTGAACGAGGAAATAATTGTGTTTCAGCTTAATAGTAGAGCTTCAATGAATTTGTTAAATGCTAAACATGCTCATGAGAAAAGTCAGAAGTTTTCTGACAAGACTCTCGTCATGTGGAATGATACAGAAATAAAACCACTTGTTGAGTGCTGTGTAAAATTGCCAACCCCTGCAAAAATGGGAAAAAGTATGCTACGAATTTTGTGATTGTGAGGGCTGACTGACATCCACTGCTAGGTGCAACAGCCATACAAAAAATGGGCCTTGGTCAGTGTGAACAAAGATAAGTTCCAGATGTTGGCTAGAGTCTCACAGGAAAAGAGATTGACCACACAAAAATTGGATCCAGTTCTCCAAGAATTCAAGGATATGTTTGAGGAAATGCTAGGCAAGCAACCTGGTGGGGTACATTTGGAAGTGGATCCAAATATAACCCCACATATTGTAGCAGTATGGAAGGTTCCAGTAGCTATCAAGGAGTGATTAAAGGTGGAGTTGGAGAGGCTTGTAAAAATAGAGGTCATTGAGCCAATTAATGGGCCAAGAGCATGGGTCAGAATGTTAGCACTGGTGATGAAGAAAAATGGGAAGCTGCAAGTCTGTATAGACCCAAGGCTGCTAAACAAGGCTCTGAAAAGTGAACATTTCCAGTTACCAGTGTTTGAAGATCTGTTGTTCAAACTTGCTGACAGTAAAGTGTTTTCCACCCTGGATCTGAGCAATGGATTCTGACATCTGAAGCTTAACAAGGAAAGCAGTTGTTTGACTAAATTCATCACTCCATTTGGCCAGTATAGGTGGAAAGTTCTACCATTTGGAATTACTCCAGCACTCAAAATCTTTCAAAAGGCAGTATATGATAGCATCTCTGGAGTGAGTGTTAAACAAGACTGATGGTATTCTGGTGGTTGGGAGAGGAAAAACAATGGAAGAAGCCAAAACTAATCATGACAGAAAGCTCAAAAGTCTCTTATAGAGATGCCAAGAATGAGGAATATGTCCAAACCTTCACAAAACGAGCCTGCAACAAACTTCTGTGTCCTTCATGGGACATACGATAACAAGTGAAGAGTTGTACCCTGATCCAGAGAAGATAAAGGCTATTAGGGTGATGACTCGTCCAACAGATGTGAAAGAATCCAACAGTAAGGAGGTTGTGTGAACTACCTTGCAAAATTCTTGCCACATATCCATGAGATGATGTCTCCAATTTGACATCTTATGAAGAGAGACATTCTGTGAACTTGTTCTCAGGTACACAAGGAGGCTTTCAAAAAGGTAAGTGAAGTACCTCTTTTGAGATAATATGATCACAACAAACCCCTGGTCATCCAGTGTGATGCAAGTTAAAAGGGTTTAGGAGCTGCACTGCTCCAAGAAGGCCAACCTCTGACCTATATCAGTTGAGCCCTTACCAGTACAGAAACATGGTATGCACAGATCAAGAAAGAATTACTAATAGTGGTCTACACATGTGAATATTATCACCAATACACATTTGGCCAACACATTACTACTCTAGGCAATCACAGACCTCTTGAAGCCATAATAAAAAAGACTTGGCAAAATGCCCAAAGCGGCTGTAGAATATGTTGATGCGCCTGCAGAGATACAATGTCACAGTGTTATATCATCTGAAATAAGTAAGTATATTGCAGACATACTTTCGAGGGCCTACATCTATAATATCAGCTGTGCAAATAAGGAGGATGATATCCAGGAAACAGATTACATTTTTGTGACAGAAAGAAGGCTATCTTAGCTGAGAATGGCAACCAGAGATGACCGATCCATACATCGGTTACAGCGGGTCATAGTAGAAGGATTACCAGATGAAAAATTACATCTTGACCCAGAAGTGCATCCATATTTCCGTTTTTATTATGAAATGACCGTAGGATGGGCTGATATTTCAGGGTACCTGTGTGATACTCCCTTTGAGGAGTGGAAATGTGTTGCTGAAGAGCATGGAAATGTCTATATTGGCTGGACAGGAACAGCAACATCAGAGCATACGTCACAAAATGTTCAACATGTTGGAAATATGAAGTGGCAAAACCTGCAGGTCCTCTAATGGTTCATGAAATTCCTGAGAGACCCTGGGCAAAAATTTGGAGGGACCTATTCCTATTTGAGGGCAGTGATAATCCCTGTACAATGGATTATTTAAACAATTTCTGCAAGTTCAGTCATCTTCACAGTAATACGGACAGTGATCATCAAATTCAAGCACCATTTTTCAAGATATGGTATCCCAAACCAAATTCTCATGGATAATGAGCCCCAATTTTGGAGCCAGAAGTTTTTTTGTTTGGCTCACTAGCCTTTACAGCAACAAAGCTAATGGCAAAATGGAATTGGTGTTAATGATGGTATAGAATCTTTTCTGAAAAGCCAAATTCACACAGGTGGATCCATATTTAGCTGTGTTGGCTCACCAAAACACACACCTGAAAAAGGTTTTCTGTTACCAGTACAGAAGCTTATGTTAAGGAAGACAAAACTCTTCTACCAACCACAAATGACCTGCTAAAACCTGAAATACCCAGAAATATAAAACAGACATTGACTCATGAAGGTAGAAATTCTACTTCAATCAGAAGGTCAGATTCTTGCCACCTCTACTTCCAGAGGCATTTGTGCTCTTGAAACTGCATGTAAGAATTAAGGAATCAAAAAAAAAAGAGGAATAGTGACTGAGCAATTGGATACAAGGTCATACTACATTGATGTCGATGGGGACCTGTGCTGAAGAAACTGAATTGACTTGAAAGAAACAGTAGAGTCTCCCCCAAGTCCATCCATCGGGATTCAGCTATATCCAATCAAAGGTGGTCACCTAGACACTACTTCAGAAAACCAGTTCAAAGCAGCAAATTCAACACCCCCACCAGCTATAAACCCAGACAATGAGAGGGCCCCAAAGGCACTTTATCAGGATAATTCAGTGAGGAAAACATTCTGGGTGACGAGTCAGAACACCAGAAAGACTAAGAGACAGAAAGAAAAGAAAGTTAAGTGAAGGGGCAGAATAAACCTTGTAAGGAAAGGGGGGCAGTCTGTTTAGTGAATGTCTTGGTCACTTATCTCTTGCTCATTCCCCCTTTTCTTTTTTTAAAAAAAGTCTCTTTTCAAAAGGGAAAGGCGTTTCATGGGGACTTGTTTTATGGAGCACTGCTTATGTAGGCTAAGCCAGTCACATGTAGTGGTGTGGGCAGTTTAAATTACGATGGACTACTGTGAAGACGGACATGTCATCTTATGTGATAGTGATGTTGGCCATAGGTGATACTGAGCATGGAAGATAAATATATCTACTAAACAACTAAATATATCTACTAAACTGATTTCAGTGTAAACCATTATTTCTGACCTTTATGTACAAACATCCAACTAATGGTTTTCAGAAATGGATCATTGTTTCTCAAATGGCTTCATTTATTTGATTTTCCTTTATCTCCAACATTTTTATTTTGCTTTTTCTTCCAAAATTTGGTTTCCTTGTAGAGTTCAGATTGCATTATTTCCCTAAACTGGCTTTGTTGTTTTTCTAGCTGCTGATCTCCATTTTCACATCTTCAGTTCCAACTTTTTTTTTTTAGTTTATTGTTCATTATTTCTTTTTCATGGTTTCTTTCAAATTTCTCAGACTTATTTTCTTTTATGTTTTCATTATATTTTAGTTTCACTTTTTAAAGTTTCATTTATTTCTTTTCATTTTTTCTCAAATTTCTTAAAATTCCTTTCTTTCTGATTTTATTTCTACATGTTTCTGTTTTGTCTCTCATTTCCATTAGTTTTTCTTTTCTTCTCTTTGTCTTCCTTATTTTATTATGTTCTCTTATATTTTCCTTTTTCTCTTCCTCTTTTAGCATTCTCTCTTTTTCTTTTTTGCTCTTGAACTTTTCCATTTGGTTCTTATTTCTTTTTCCTTTTTCTCTTTTTGCTTCTTTCAATTAGTTTTTTCCTATTGTCATTTTAAATCTTTTCTTTGATTTTCACTTCAATATATATGTTAATTTTAGCATATTACCAAAGCTATTTTCTCATGGCAAACCTGTTACTACTCTTTATTGAAGATGCCAGATTTTCAAGTAAAATAATTATATTATTGAAAATAATGTATTTTCTTCTTTTTGATAAGTGTATGTAAGATATATTGGAGTTCAGAAAAGAAGGTAAGAAAATAGGTTCCAAGAATTATTTATATATAATAAGGAATTTAACAAATCTGTCAGTTATGTGCCATATGTGATACACACTTAGGCGATCATGTATCTTTCGATACATAACTGACAAGGCAGATTTTTTCCCACAGTAGGTTGCAATTTCTTTCTGTGGTAAACCAGTTGCCATCCAAGGCTATAGAACCTGGTCTGTTCTGCTATTTACCCATAGCTGGGGGGAGAAGCAGAGGATTCATACCTTTCCCAAGAGTATTAGCATGTAAGTATATGTAATGGATTCAACTGAAATTCAAACATGGCTTTCTGATTCCCCAATCCAAGCCACTATCCATTACTCCATCATGCCTCCTCCTTTAACAGATACTTTATTTTTTTTAAGCAATTCACCCCAAGCAAGGCTGTAATATCCCTAAGATGTAAGCGACAACAGGGAGTGAAGGAAAATGAAAAGACCTTAAAAAGAAAGAACTGGAAACCCATTTCTAAACAGAAAACAAGGGATAAACCACCACTTCTGTTCAAAATACTGGGGTGGAGTGTGAACCGGATGATAGGCAAATCTATCTATTATCCATGTTAGGAAAATCAATGACAAAATGGAAAAAAATTTCAGTTGATGAATTTCCTCATTTAAGACTTCATCAAACTAAAATGATGTTAATGCTGATGTGACTACACATGAAAGAGAGAGGAATGCTGAAATTTTAATCTTTTAAAGTTTTTTTCTTTTTTTAAATGACTGGGTATATCGTTTAGCCAAGTTTATTTAGTTTCTTGCTTTTTTGTGTTTTTTATCACATATATTGGAATTTAACGGTCACATGTGAAATGAGCCAAAATGAGGGCCCAGTCAGTGTCCTTGTAGAAGTCATGTGGTACCCTCAGCAGACCCCTGTATAAAGTCCAACTCCCAGAATTCAGTCTCTTTTTCATTCACTTACATTTGCGACTGGCTCTTAGTCTTGACCCAATGACTGGTGTCTTGCAGCCTGTGTGATGGAATGCCTTTACCCGAGCCCCTGACGTCCAGAGAGAAGCAGCTGCTACTATTGACATGTGTGGCACTCAACCCAGATATGAACCTGCAACTCAGGAGACTACTACTTAAAAGCCCACTACTACTGATATAGACTGACTGTCCTACTAGTTACGAGGACAAATCTTCAAGTGAGCTAAGTCTGCAAACACACTTTGTTTGTAAACATCCATATAACCTTTTTCCTTTCAACTATTTTTACTTGATGTAAATTAATTGAACTCAAACAGTTGTGTTTCCTTTCTTCAAAAGCTATTGTTCCAATTTGCCTGTACACACTTAGCTTCAGTTCTGAACCTGTCCAACTTGTTTTTTTATCCGAAATAATTTTCAGGGACAAAAATCCCCACATATATATAGTATCCTACGGTGTGATAATTGTAGATTGGCCAAGAAAGGTGAAATATTATAAGAACCTGGATGTAAATTTACTGCAATTGATATAGGGATTTTTTTTTAATCAAATTAAAGCCAAGTTTGAATGAATTATAAAACAGAAATATTAAGGATGTGCAAGAACAGTAGAAAAGGAATCAGGAAGACAATAGATAATTATTGACATTGCATTTAAATTCTTCAAGATTAAAGCACTTTCTTTACACTTTCTTCTTAGTGAATTGCTTTCTCTTTTAATTAAAATAGCAGTTTTTTTAAATTTCATAATATTGTTCTGGTATATAAAAATGCACGCGCATTTTTTCCTATTTGTCTGTATACATATGTAGAGATATTGGCCTGGTCATGTAATTATGCTTTACAGGTTTGCTTATTCTGATCTTTCAGTAGTTTGAAAGTTAAACTGCATCAAAATCTTTTTTTCATGAATAATTCCCAGCACGAAAGAAAAATTAATCCATAAAAAAGTTTGTATATGTATAAATGTGCCAACATCCAGAATTAATGTTGTACATACTTAATTTGTCAATGGTTTCTACTCTAGTATGATGGTTAGCAAGCAGATCATACAATCCATTCCCTAGTGCTGTAATTTCATTCCTAACTGGGTGTTCAATTACTATGGCCTTGTGCCAGACTGAGAAGAAGTCAGTACTTAACCTTATGTGTCACAGCTAAGCTCCAAAGTTGTAGTTACAGGGAGTTACTGAAAAGTTCTTATCTCAACCAAAAAAGAGTACTAAAATAAATTCTAATGTTTAGTCACTTGGTCAAATTTTGAGAAATCAATCACTTATTTTTCATATATATATACACGCACACACACACACACACACACACACACACATATCATATAGTTTTTAAGCTATACTGGGAAGTATTTTGACAGAGGACGGCAAGTGTGACACTGAGATCCGTAGACATATTGGGCTGGCCAAGGATGCATTCCAAAAGCTGGGCAGAGTATTGCGAAACAGGAGGATGTTGGGAGTGTTCCCGCATGTGTGTATTCAAATAAAGACAAACACAGATGTAGGGGAAAATACTGGTATATTTGAAGAGGTATTTAACAACAGAGTGGTTAGTAATAACGAACGCAGGTTAGTAATAACAATCAGCAAAAGTCTAAAGTCCAACGGTAACCTCCGGTCAAGAGACGGAAGTGTATTGGTCACCTGATCTCCAGATCTCTCTGGTCTCTCCTGATCTCTCTAGCACTGACCTATATCGTAGAGAGATCAGTCCATTCTCTTGAGAAGGTGGGTGCGCCCCAACACTTTGGTAACAAAGAAAAGAGTACTGAGATGTTATATGACATCTGTCTTCCTTTACGGCAGTGAATGTTGGACAGTCTCCTCAAAGATGAAGAATAGACTTGAGGCGACTGATATGTGGTTCTACAGAAGGATGCTGAGGATATCATGGACTGAGAGTGTGAGCAATGATGAGGTCTTGGAGAGGATGCAAACAAGGAGGAGGCTTATACTTGATATAAGGAAGAGGCAGCTGAAGTTTCTGAGACATGTAATGAGAAAGAAGGGGTTGGAGAATCTGATACTCACAGGTCAAATAGAGGGAAAGAGAGACAAGGAAAGAAATGCATAACATACTTGGCAGCGTTAAGCAAGTAGATGATAGAATGTGGTCTGAGAGAGGCAGCAGAGGGATGAAATTTATTGAGAGCTACAAGGGATAGGGTGAAGTGGAGAGCCATGATCACCTATGTCCTTAAAGGACATGGCACATTAAAAGAAAGAAAGATATTCATAGGATAAAAGTGCTCAATATGAAGGAGAATGTAAGAAACGCTATTGCCAAC